>CM068955.1:13119396-13138928 GCA_035128595.1 Eptatretus atami
TTTGAGAGGAGATAATTTAAGGTCCAAAAATTCGAAACTTAGCAGCAGTTCTGACTGCTAAAAAAATCTGTTCTATTTTCTCCAATTCGGATTTGCTGGGATGTTCGGAATGCAGTGTATATAATGACCGAATTGTGCGATCAAGAAATCGCTTTACCAAGCAGAGCAAATAACTATAATCAAACATAGTTGTTGGGTGCTTGAGTGATATACGCCACTGGGGCAGCGTCACCAAGCTGCGAGGTTGTATAGTTCAAAGCCACAGAAACAGACCATACACATTTTGCTGATGGAATACCAATCTTAATTTGCGAATTGGAAAAGAAAAAAAAAACCTGATTTTTTATAAACTTTCCCCTTCAAAAATCGTAGCGAATAAATTATTGAAATAGCATAGCTAGCTTTTCGTTATGCTGTCCACCTGTGTGCAAGTAGACGAACTGCTTAATGTGCGATTTAAGGTGGCGTTTTATTATCAGGGTTTTCTGATCTATCAGTAATAGAGAAAATGGGATTGAATGAAATCAGCTCATTATAAGATTAGAAAGAAGAAGAATGAAGGAGATGTTTCCACCTGGTTATATAAGAACACAGGTGAGTTAAAAAAATGTTGGCATTTGATCTCGGCGTGATTTATCGGCCAGTAATGTGCCGGTACACGGGGTACACTGCCTACCATCTCCTCACTTGCTTGCTCCCTTCCTCTGCCTTCCCCCTTCTTTCCTTCCTCTCCTCTCACGCTGCCTCCCTCCCACACTGCCTTCTCCTTCCCTCAAGCTGTTACTTCCCGTCCTCACCGCTGCCGCATGCTGCCCTAGGCACTGCTTCCACTATCTCACGCGCCTGTCTTGCTGCGAGCCGCCTTCCCTGTCCTCACGCTTGCCTTCGTTCCCCTCACGCTGACCTTACATTCCCCTCATGCTACCTTCCCATTCCTTCCCTCCGCTTGATTCCTTCCTTTCCTCTCTCTGCGCTTTTCCTTGCAATCCCCTCTCGCTCCCTTTCCTTCCCTCCCCTCTCGCTGCCTTTCCTTTTCCCTCCCTCCCTCCCTCTTGCTGTCTTTCTTTCCTACTCAATGCTGCATTTCCTTCCCTACTTCTACTGCCTTCCTTTCCTCCTCTCACTGCCTTCCCTCCCTTTCCTCATGCTGTCTTCACTTCCCCTTCCCTTCACCGCTATTCCTCTGCCAAACCCCCTCAACCACTTACACAACTCTCTGGAGTCATGGCGAGGAAGGGGTTGTCAAAGAATGTCGCAAAATGGCAAATGAAATCCCTCCCCTCCTTTGTAATAGCACCCGTCAGCAAGCGACGGTTAAACTGTACTTACTCGTGTGTGTTGTGTGTGTATATATGTACATATATAGTATATAGCTATTATATACACAAACATATATACATTTCTACACGAGTGGGGGTGATGCTACACAGTTTAAAAGCAATAATAAAAAGTGCATTCCCATGTCTCAGGTCACTTTACGTGCATTTATTTTATTTTTATTTATTTTATTTCCATATATTTATATTTTAATTGCGGACACTTTGCGCGGCTCTGAGATGTTCCTGGTGGATAGGTTTAGATGTCCATTGCATCGAAATTACGTGCTTCCCCATTGTCTTCGGGTCACTCACCTGTCATTTTTTCCATTTATTATTATTTTTATTTTATTTTTCGTCACTTTCGCCCCTGAAGGTGGAAGGAGGTTTTATGTTTTCACCCCTTTTCTGTCTGTTTGTGACTTGCCAAATTTCGCCCAAGACTTCTTCACATTACCGCTATATCGGTTAGTCGATTTTGTTATTCTGTGCTGTCCGTTCTGTCTGTCGCAACAGGTCATATTTTTACTGATCTTTTCTATGAACTTCACCACATGGAAGAGTTTATTCAAAGAAGAAGCCTGTTTTTTGAGGTCAAAGGTCAACAACTAAGGTTGTGATTTTTTAAAATCCTAAAATTTTCATAATTGACTTGAAATTTGAAGAGGATTTACATTTCAGCACTCAGCGTTACTCGACAATTAATTTTTAGATCACATGGACTTAGGTCAACATAGGCAAAAGGTCAACAACTGAGATGGATTTCTACAATCCTCAATTTACATCCAATTGACTTGAATTTTAGATTTATATTTCAGGCACTGAAATTCAACAGGGTGATTTTTTTTTTTTGTATCCCTTGTCGAGGCTCGTGTGAGAGACTAACACACAACACACAGCAAGGGGCGGGGCATGGCAGACAAGAGGGGCGGGAGTTGGAAGGACAAACAGCATGGTGGAACAGAGACATTTAGGAGTCTGTGGAAGCGAGAGGGATGGGGCGGGAACATGGAGAATTACAAGATGGATTACAGGACTTTCAGCGAAGGAAAGCAGGAAATTTGAAGGAGGTGGCTTTGGGGTGGATTAAAGGGGGCTAGAAAAGATCATGGTTTGGATGGGGGACGATAAGAGGTTGGTGGTAACAGCTGTTTATGAAGGCTCTGTTAAGGAAAGAATGGGATTGAATAGTTGAGGGAGTTATTCCAAAACACGGATAAAAGAGGAATGAAAGGTGAAGGTGAGCAGTGATTTAGTGATTTTGTAGTTTTACAAGAAGGGCGTTGGTTGGCGGACTGAGCGCCCTTTGGAAATATGGACACATTCGCAGACAGAGCGGGGGGGGGGGGGGGGTTGGGTGGCGAGACCAGAGAAGACACAGTTAGAAGACAGAAGACCACCGACCTGCCTGCGGTGAGAGAGAGTGAGAGGCCCCAAACACTTCAAGCCTTCATCGCAGGGGATGCCAATGATCCGAAATTGCCTTGGTTTTCCACAGTGTGAAGCGAGAAGGGTGGGAGCCGGAGCACCAGCCCAAGAGTGGAGAGCGTACATCCATCAGGCTGCGTACGAAAGCTTTGTATGTGGGTCAGGAGCTTTTTGGTGGGCCTAGAACATGACTTTGCCGACAGAGGATACGCAGTCGGTGACTGTTTGGAAGGCCAGGTTGCGAAATGTGGCTTTCCCAGGAAAGATCATGGCAGATGTGATGACCAGAATCTTGAATTAATAAGGGCTTCTCAGAGAATTGTTTTGAGAAAGTAGATGGGGATGGGGGGGGTTTTCCAAATGCGTCCTTTCGGAGAGACATAGGCGAGAGTGTTGAGATTTGTCAGGATTTGAAAGACATGTTCCACGGTGTTGGACCAGGTTGTGATTTTACCCAGATCTGCAGAGAGCTGAAGAAGCTGCTGGTTTGCCGGTCTAGGGATGACAGATGGTACGGCAGGGGAGGAATTTCATCAGCAAAGAGATAGGCATTTTCCAGAGGAGTCGGGAGATCGTTGATGAAAACCAGAATAAGAACAGGGCCAACAACGCCTGCTTGAGGAACTCAAGCTGAACAGGAAGAGGGGATGAGATGAACTCCATTTAGGGCCCTCACGTATTTGACTGCAACAGGAGGGAAGTCTGCGAGCATGATGGAGATGGCTGGATAACCATAGGAGGAGTTTTGCGTGAGCAGGGAGGGTGCCAGACTGTTGTCAAAGGCATACGTATATTGTCTCGGGATTGGCCCTGATTTCATGTCCAGCATTGAGTACCTCCATCCATTGTTGGAGTGCAAAAACAGCGATATTCCAGGGTAGGACCTTTTGGTCTGATCCAAATGATTGATCGAAATCCAAGCCTTGGAAGAAAGAGGAAGGAATTTAATGTCGAAGCGATGATGGATATCCATTAACCTTGCTATGATTGGGGAAGAAGGCTGATTGGCGTCTGTAGTTGCAGGGATCTGTTTTGCAACTTCTTATTGAGGCAGTTATTGCTTGCCTGATTTTCCTAGAGATTTGGCAGATGACCGTGAGCATAATGAGAGGAGTGATAGATAGACAGAGAGATGGTGAGCAAGAGCAGTGGAGCAGGTTTTAGGACACGTGGGCTGATGCCGTCTGGATCTGTTGCAGAATTCTAGTCGAGTTTGCAGCAAGCTCTTCCACCTTAGTCAGGAGGAAAAGGACAGAGTCCAGGACAGTGGGTGCGGACTGGGGTTTAGGTGGGTACAGAACGATGGGTTTTTGGAGACAAGATTTCGATTTTGCAAACACCGAGGTTAGGCATTTCAGCCTTGACACGTGCCAGTATAGCTGTGCGGCCATTTGAGGTAGACAGGGGAATGGAGGGGCATACACCAGAAAACAGATTTCATTAGACGCCACAGGGGGGGGGAAAAATTTGGGGAGGAGAGAGGTTGAGAGTTTGAGAGCTTCGAAAGATGTTGTTTTCTGGCTCTCCTTGAGGCGTTAGATAAACACTTGTTCCGAAGCTTATATGGAAGGAACTGGATTACCCTCAGTTGGGTTTGCTTTCCATGAGGCAAGCAAGTTGTTTCAGGGACAACTGCCTCACCACAAGCTTCAGTGTACCGGGCGGGGAGGGGTAGCGACAACTTTGAAGACAAGAGGGATTAAATTGCGAATGAGGGAGAGCCAAGTTTCTTTGAAAAATTCGAGGATGAGTTTTGTGTTGGAGAAAGTAGCGATGGGAGACCAGTCTAGAAGCTTGATGGCTTACTTGGACGACCCTGCCAGTTGGCCGAGAAATATGCCAGACGCTGACGGCGCTGAGGTGTATCTTCTGATTAACAGCCAGAGAGATGTCCACTTTGACAGCACGTGGTCAGACAGAACCGATTGGATCGGAGGAAGAACAACAGATATTTTTCAGGGAAATTTGTCAAAATCAGATCCAGAAAGATAGAGTTACATCTGAAATCCGTGGTCAGGAAGTTACCGAGTGAGTCAGTCCCAATGATTGCAGGTCTTTTTGCTGAAATGCCATGACAGTTGAGAGAGGTACCCGTACCCACACGCAGCCAACTGGCATGATGACAAATGAAGTTACCACATATGAGGAAGAGAGATGGCAGTTTGGAATAGAGAAGATTGAGTTTGGTCCATGTTTTCCGATAGTGAGGTGTAAATGGAGTCATCACTGTTTGAGGTGAGATGGTTAAGTACACATTATAACATAGGTAGGAGTGTGAGGGGAAGCCGTAGCCAGGGTTATTCCTGAGGTGTGCGGGAGTGAGGGCAGTGCATGAGATGATGTTGAGGTAATTAGAGTCTTTGAGATTGAAGAGAACAAACTCCTCCGCCATGGACGAGGCTCAGGTCTGTCTACCGGAGGAGGAATAGCCAGGGAGAGATACTTGGGAGTCAGAGACGTCGTTGAGGGAGCGGAAAAGTTTCTGTTCGCAGGATTCATGTAATTAAGATATATAGATACCAGTGGCACTTATGGAAAGATCTTTGAGGTCTTGAACGATGGCCCATATTTTGAGGTTCCACACTGTTTAATAGAGAGGGAGAGGAGGAGGCTTTTTGGGTGCCAGGGGATGGGAGGCGAAGGTGGAAGGGAAGGGTAGGACAAGGGAGCGAGGGTGGGAGTTGTTGAAAGAGTGGAGAGGATTGACCAGAATAGCTCGGAGAGCGGGGCGGGATTGAGGAGGAGAAAAGGCTCTGTCGGTTGTGGAGGAGAGAGAGGACAAGAGAGGGGCAGAAGGCAGTGAGGTTTTGAGGATATGGAGTGATGAGATGGAGTTGAGAGCAGGGGAAGGAAGCAGCATTGTGTATGTGAGGGGTGGGTAGGGACTTTGAGAAGAGTGAGTGAGGGGGAGTGAATGGTGGGAGCAAGGACTGTTGAGTGGGGAGTTTTTTGAGAAAGGTTGAGAGGGAGTGGAGAAGAAGAGTAAGAGTGTTGATGGTTGCTTTGAGAGGGAGGGGTGAGTTGGCCACTGAAGTTGGAAAAAAAGAATGAGTTATGAAAGACGAACAAGCAAGCAAACTGGAGTTTTTTATTTTATAGCGTCAGAAATGCGGAGTAAGACATTTATTTGAAGGGATTGCAATAAAGGCCGGTCAGATCCAGTCGTGAACATGGACAAAAGGTCAACAATAGGCCCAAGGTCAACAACTTAGATGGTATTTATAAAAATTGTCAATTTTCATCCGATTTCACTTGAAATTTTTGAAGAAGAGTGCATATTTTGGTCATTGATTTTCAACCATCAATTATTTTAGGTCAAATTTGATTTTTGGATTTTGCAAGTGTCGTGCTCTGCATGAGTTCAGCTTGTTATTGGTGTTGTTGTCGCGTTAGACTTACCCTTTATTCTCAGAGTTTTCTGTATGTCTTATGTCTGTTGGGTGGTCGCTTAGACTACCGTTATTCTCAGGTTTTCCGGTCTGTCGTATGTATGTAATGGACAGCTCTGGGAGGCCAGAGGAGTCAACGATTTTGATGAAACTTGACTTGGAGGTTCATACCAGGCATGTATTTGTATGCTTTTGAGCACCGTTGCTATGGGACACACCGTATGCCCTAGCAACGGGACTTTCAATTTTTTTTTAATCCCCAAAAAAAATAAAAAATTCGGCTTCTGCGCTTTTTATGCGCACTATAACAACCTCTGTCAAAAATTATTCAGCCCATCCGTCAAAACTGTATGACATAGAATGCAATTATTATAGCGACTACCCATGTCGGCCTACCGGCTTGTCTGTTGTCTTCTTTGTCTGTCTATCGCCTTACAAGTCACAATTCAAAACGGAATGTTCCTGAAAACTTTACGCAAGTTGTAGAGGAAGTCTCATCTTGCGAAGCATGTTGCATTTTGACAATCAAAGGTCAAGGTCATCTTAGGGCAAGTTTCGAAAATCGTACCGATAATCCGATGACTTTAAATTTGAACAAGATTTGTATGTTGCATCCCACTGATTGGGAAACCAAACTATTTTTTTAATTCAAAAGTGAAAGGTCAACTCAGGTCATACTACTAATCATTCAATTTTTTTCGAAAAAAATTCTATCAAATTTTCATCCGATTGACTTTTGGAAACTTTAAACAGCAATTTTCCATATCGCATTACTGAATTTGCAATAGAGAAACCAACTATTTTTTGAGATTTCAAAGATCTCACAAAGGTCAATCAATGTCAAACTTCTAAAATCATCAATTTTCAACTGAACAAGCTCAAATGGCTTGACGTCTCTAATTTTGGCATGTTGGATGAGCGTCATAAAACCGGAATATGACGTCGTTGTGATGTATCACATTTTGCCGATAAATTTATAATCTGTGATACTAATGCCCTGGCTTGATTCCTGCAAACAAAATTCAAACGGCTGGCCATAGTTTCGGAGATCAATGGTATAGCGATTTGCATTAGCGGCACGATTATTATGACGTCACTTTTTTTCTAGCGAAGAATTTCCAAATCGGGAGATGGTTACTGCTTGCGCGTGGGCTTTCTGCATATACATTGGCAAGTATTTCACGAAGATTCCGATTGAAAACTCTGGGTTGTGAAACAATGCCAAAAAAATCAGAATGACGTTCATAAAAAATTGATATGACGTCATAGTGATGTCATCATATGTGCGGTAATTCATCTCTTGCTAATGCTTTGTTCGTATTCCTGCAAACAGAATTCATTAAAGCTGCCTAGTTTCGGAGATAATTTTTTACGGCGCATTTCCATTAGCTGGAGATATTTGACTTCATTAACTTTTTTTTGTCTAGGAGAATTTTCCAAAAATCGAGATGGTTACTGGTCTGCCGCAGAGGTATTTATTTACATGTATACGAGTATTGCCAAGTTTCAGGAAGTTTCGATGAAAACTGATGGCTGTGCTGAAACAAACAAGCCAAATGAGCTAAGATCCTCGTCTCTTAATGATTGACGTCATAAAACGATATGACGTCATTGTGATGTATCAGGTTTGCGATAAATTATCTGTGCTCTATGCCCGGCGCTTGATTTCCCGCAAACCAAAATTCAACAGCTTGCCTAGTTTTCAGAGGATAATGGTATATGGCAGATTTCCATTAGCGGAGATATTTTTGCTCTTCGAATGAAAACTGATAGGCTGTTGAAACAAAAAAGTCCACAAGAAGAAGAAGAAGAACAACGTGAGTAAGCTTAGAGATCCTCCACGAGGATCTAAAAAGATCCACAAGAAAAGACGATGAGAACAACAACTGTGAGTTAAGGACTTAGAGATCCTCCATGAGATCTAAAAATCGTCAATTTACAGCATCTATTAACTTGAAATGTTGAACTGGATTTGCATTAATCCATCAATGAATTGGAAAGCAACTATTTTGAGGTTTCAAAAGGTTCAAAGGTTCAACTTGGGACGGTTCAAACTTTCTAAAATCATTCAATTTCAATCTTGAAAAATAATCAATTTTATCTAGATTGACTTGAGGCTTTGATTTAAGATTGTCAATTTAATTTTAATGAAAATGGGCATTTGTGATGTTATCCATCGGCAACTCCTTTGGAGAGGGGTGGATTTTGCAAGTATCGTGTTTCTGGCATGATGTCTTTTTCTTGATTTGTTTGTCTGTTTGTTTTATCTGTGTTGGAAGAGATATCACAAAAAAGCTGTGGATGGGATTTCACAGGAAATTTTGTGGACAGGTTGGATGTGTGTGACTCAAGGAGACGAATGATTAGTTTTTGGGAAGTCTGATCCGGATCCCACGATATATAAATGTTTTAAGTGAATTCTCGACCAATGAAGATCGGGCCAAAAATTCTATATAGCACGATATCTCAAAATTGTGTATGGACGTATCGGAACAAAACTTGGTGGACATTGTTGGTTTGTGTGACATGCAAAGATTTGTTACCAATTTTGGTGAAGCATCCCGAATCTAGATCCAGTCTTGATAATTTTTTAGGTGATTCTTCACCATGGAGACCAGTGCTAAACCGATATTATAAACAGGATATCTAAAAAAAAGTTTGGACGGTTCGGTACGAAATTGGTGGACACGCTTGGGTGTGTTGGCAAGGACAAATTGTTTTTCGATTTTGATGAAGCATTCTTAATTTCGGATCTGGATTACGAGAATTATTAAATGTTTCAAGTGATTCTTCACCATTGAGAGATAGGGCCAAACGATATATACTGAATATAGCATGATATTTAAACATGTATGGGCCCCATATGTTCTTGTGGATCAGAGCATTGGTGTGCAGAGGGTATGCCACTCTAGGCAGGTACTCTTCTATCATATATATTATTCATTTACTGATGGCTTTCCAATGGATTCTGCGAGTTTCCAGGTTTGTCGGCCTCAATACCCATTCGGGCACACAACATTTTTTAGCTTCTACACTCACCCGGAACGGTCCCTATTCAGTCAGTCAGTGGTCAGTTGGTTTTGAAGACGGCTTTATGTAATGTGTATATTGTTGTTAGATATTCCGCCCACGGGCATGCGGACGACCGCTTCCAGCAATGCGGGCGGCTTCGCCACGAACGGACAATTCTAGTCGCAGCTTCGGAACAAAATCGCCGGAAATCCCGCATACGGGTGTGTTTTAAGCACACCACAGCCTAGTCCAACACTCAACCCACGCTACAGGCGTCAATCTGCCGAATGTCGATTACCTAATTAATCCGTGGGCAGACTACCGAGAGACTGTACCTTCAACGGGGCCCATTTTTGAAACGAGCGCTTTTAAGCAGCTCGCTTCGTTTTGGGATAACCGGAAGCGGGGCTATTTATCGCGCAGCCCCGTTGACCCGATCACTTTTATCGGCCTATTTAAACGCCAGCTATTATTCCGAACTCAATACGGCAGCTTCAATGCAGGAAAAGGACGCGTACGAACGGGTTAACATCAACAAGCACATTTATTTGCAATACACAACACAATGCAGTCACTGTATGGCAAACAGGCGAGGCAAACAAAAGCAATAGCCAATGTACAAGCATTTAATGATATGGGGTAGGGACAAGACGCGGACAAGAAAAAAGAACTACCACGTTTCTATTAATTACGTACACTTATTTACAGTTTCTACCTAAAGACATTTTGGGCCACAACGTTCATTCAAAGAAACAAAAAACCCAGGAAAGGCGAGGGTAGGACTTGGACCGTCTTGGGTCTTTATTTCACGGAGCTGTGTATGACCGCAGGAAGCTCCGCGAGGCCGGCTGGTTACCTTCACCTTCGCTGGTGCCCTCCTGGGGCGACCCGCGAGCGTCCCGTGCTCACGGCAGCTGTCGTGACCGCGGTCCGGCCAAGCCTTCGTCTGAGGCCTTGGTTGATTCGGCGCCCAGCCGGCAACGCCTTCAGAGGAACGAACGGGTCTTTTTGCTCTCTTAGAGTTATGCCTCTCTTTAAGAGCCGTCGTCCGCTCAGCGCCGCCTGGACTGTCCTGAAGCCCGGATCACTTCGGACAGTTCGTGCTGGCTGGCGACTCTCCGGTCTCCCCACGTTCCCGAACGAACGCGCAGTCTTGCGCTGCACGGCTGCCTGGCTGCGCTCCCAGCTCCGTCGCCTCGGTGAACCCAGACCTCCACTGCCCTCCACTTGGACTTTGAACCTTGCTCTTCACACCACTCCAACCCCAGATCCGACTGCTGATTCTGACTGCTAGCTGGCCGCCTTTGCACGCCTTTTTATAGGGTCCGTTGAGGCAAAGTTCTGATCTCCGCTCTTTCACCTCTGACCCCCACTGGCCTCCGCCCCCCGTCGATCTCCTGATCCGAATTTCGAGGCTAACTCGAACTGCGAGCGGAAGTGGTTGAAATCACCGTCGCTGGCGCCCACAAAGGAGAGCGGACGTTGTTGGAGATTCACCGGCCCTGCCACAACGACTGGAACCCCAGCGTCAGTTTGCAGAAAACGACGCTGCTCGCTGGGAACTCGCCGTGGGCTGTGCGCAAATATGGCGCGTTTGGGAGTGAGCGTGAAGCGATCGTTTGTTCGTTGTTGGTTATTGGGGGAGATTGTCGGTTTTAGGAGATGCATGGCTGTGGTTGCATTGTGGAGAAGGTGGTTGTGGTTTGGCTGTCGTGTGCAGAAGGTGTTGTGGTTGGCATCGTGGAGAAGGTGGTTGTTGGTTGGCGTGTGGAGAAGCGTGGTTGTGGTTTGGCGTCGTGGAGAAGGTGGTTGTGGTTGATTGTGGAGGAAGGTGGTTGTTGTGGTTAAACATGCGGTTGGATCCAAATAAAAGATAGTAAGAAAAAACGGCAAACTGAAACCTTCACAGCCTGGTACACGAATAAATTTCCCTCTAGACATCGGTGGGGAAATGTATCTGAACACAGACTTATCGACATAATGTTCTAAGGACCTATATGGTGCTTCTGCGAATTTCCACAGCCGCTACAACTACCCCCTCCCCTTTTTTACAGACTCGGCCGAGTCGTCGAATTTTCGATGTGCCTTCATTGTGTAAGTTTCCCCTAGTACATTTATCTTCGGATTCCCTGAAATGCGACATTTTAGTGTATTTCGCTGTCCCAAAAATAAATTAACCTACGGTAGTCAAGTGGCTTAGTGACATAATTGTTTACAGACTGGATACAAGCACCAAATTTTCTGTGCATTTACCCTTTTGGGGTAATGGCTATCAAATTTGGAGTAGGAAGCCCTCCAAAAATTTAACCCTTTCATTGCTAAAAGTACACATTCAATATTTTTGATATTGGTAGTACTCATTATTTCCATCTTCTGATGCTTACTTTATTGTTAATTTGTATTTTGTTATGTTTAATTTGTATTTTATACAACTAGGATTGTTATTTATGTTTGTATAGGCTTAATGAGTAATAAGAAGTCCAATATTTAGAATAACTTATGAGAAGTAAATTACTTAGAACAAGGGTTTCCACGTGGTTGTGAGAAATTTGAAAGTGGGGGAAACTGTTCTAATTTCTTTTTTGAGGCTATCAGAAAATGGAAGTGACTGGAACCGCTGCATTATTTGCCAGAGAAGATTACCGAGAACCTCTTAGGTGCCCATTACAAGCCTGTGCAAGCAGTGACACGGCAGTGCAGACCTTAATCAGACATTTCTCGACAATGTCAATCGACTTCAGAGAGATTGGCATGCACCAACAGAACTTTTCTTGGACAGGAGGAAAACCTGCTGATGGTTTCGCGACTCATTCTGCTTTTCTTGGCACAATCCTGCAACCTTAATACATAATAACAAAATTATCCAAAGCCAGAAAGAAGAGTGAGGCTAACCAGAACCTGATGAACAATGTCTTGAGAAAGCGGCAAGCAGTTGATGTTCAATTTAGTCTTATACTCTGTAGAAAGGTTGTTAAGCTGAGTGACTTATTTCAGGTTTATTAAACTTTTGAAGAAACAACAATATCAAACGAAATGGTGACGGAACTTAAAAGATAGTGTACTTTGCTCAGGGAATAACGGTTGGTGATCTTCATAGCCATTGAACAAAATATCACCGCAACTGCCTCGTCAATTTTGAGAAATAGAATATCGGTCTTCACTGCGAAAACGGATAGAGAGCAGAAGGATTTAAATGAGAAGGTCTTCAACGAGAGTCGTGTATTTGTGGAAGTGACTTAGTTACATAGAAAAGCAGTTAACCATGGAAACCCTTCTCTTTCCAGCTATCCGAACTTCATACTTATGTACCTAGAAGATTGAAGACTTCTTGCATGTTAAGACTGTGGAATAAAACCGACTTAAAAGATCAGCTGCTGAAAATTCACTGAAGCTCAAGAGCAACAAGATGGATAAAACACCATATTATCTCCAAAAATGGAATGGCGAATATGCTACGAGGAAGCCCTTGAAGAAGAGAGATTTCTCAGATTGATGCTTTTGTGCTAGCAAAGGCAGCAAAAATAATCCGATATGACATTTTCAAACCAACAGCCATTCCACTTTGAAGGAAGTTTCCATCCAAGTGTCAGGAAGACTCGATAACCTTCGGCCTGAAATCATTCATTTCTCCTGGCTGTCTTCTCACTGCCTGGTGAAAGGGTGTCTGGACATGTGAAGTAACCCAGGACTTGGAAAGATTTTCTGTTGAAGATGAGAACAACAAGGAGGAGCTCTTTCGGTTCTTGACTGGGTAAAGTCTCTCAAGTTGCTTGCCCTCCTGGTAAAGTCATCACATCACCAGTGGATCCTCAGTTGTGTCCATCACAACAGAGTTGTGATGGGAGATTGTAATCAAGAAGAAGCCGAACCAGGATTGATGGTTCATTGTACTGCATGCACTGAATCATGGCTGTGCTAACAGTGGCGGTTTCGTACGTGGACACAGATGTTGTAGTCATTTCTTCTTGCACACTGCACATTTCTAGACTGGCTCAACCTTTCAGCCAAATTACGGGTAGAGTTATGTAATAGGCAAGAACTACAGAAGAGGTCGATATAAACAACCATTTGACACCTTGCGTATGGAGAAATCTTCGTGCTTTTGCCTGTTTCCATGCGTTTAACAGGGCCTGTGATACTACGTCTGCCTGAAGGAAAAGGGAAGTTGTCTGCATTGGCAAGCTTGGCAGCTACAGTGATGTCATGATGTCCTATATCCGGTTAGCTGACAATTCCCTTCCAGCTGATAGATGAAGAATCCGTATGACTTTCGTCAGTATAGAACATTTGTTGTTATTCTCTATTGATCAAACAGTGTGTCCAGTAGTTATCAACGGGAATAAGGAAAAGACCCATTTCTGTTAATAGAAAATCTATCAATGGAAAGGGCTACCACCAACCAGAATACACTGCATTCAACACGTAAAACGTGCCATTTACAAAACTGGCATCTGAGACAACAAGCAACCCTCACATAACAACCACTACCCTCTCCAAGTGACTTTGGATGGGATTAAAGAATCAGAAGCTTTGGCTCCTCGATGCTAACAGTTCCTTGAAGTGTCAGTTGCTCCTGGTCGGGATTAATTTGACTGTTCTTGTAAAACAGACTGTACTTTCGCTGTAAATTGATGGACAGGCTAACCTTGACTTTCTCTCTTTGTGCAAATGCAATGTTCAGAAATCAACAAATTGATTGCCAATTTTTGGTATGTGATTTCTGTGACTATCTACACTGAATTGTGTTAGTATATTTGTCCTACGCTTCTCTTGCTCTCACCTCTCAGGCTTATATATCTGGGGATTGGACAAGAAGGGGCCTATGTGCATTTTTATCCATTTTGAGGGTTTATTCCCATAAAAGTACAAGTTTTGATATATATTATAGTATAAAATTATTTTTTCATCATTTAAACTTTATTATAGTTTATTCTCTGATTTTATTATATTATTATTTATATATATATATATATAATATATATATAATATATATTGTTATGGCAGATAAAACACACATTGGCCTATGAATAGCTTACTGCAGCATGCACATACACCTTAGTCATTCTTGCACCAGAAAATATAACATAAACTAAGTATTTTTATGGAATAACCCAAAATGGAAATGCAATAAGGCCCTTCTTGTACCAAGCCCCAGATATATATATTATATGTATATGTATATATTTGTATTATGTTATATTATAATTATATATAATATATATATATAATTATATATACATATACATATATACATATATTATAATATATATATACATTATATATATAATTATATACATTTAACATAATATCATATATATATATTATATTATACATATACATATTTACATTATATATTATAATTATATATACATATACAGTATATACATATATAATATTTAATTATATATAATTAAATATACATATATATAAAATTATTATACAGTATAACATATATAGATACTATATATATTAATTATATATACATATACTATAACTATATATAAGATATATATATACATATAACATATATTATAATTATATTATAATTATATATATATACATATTTATTATGTATAAATATACGATACAATATTATTATTATATATATTATATATATATATTAATATATATTAATATATATATTAATATTATATATATATTATTTATATATATATAAATTATAGTATATAATTTATATATATTTATATTATATAATTAATAATATAATATAAATATTAAAAAAAATCAAAAAAAAAATATATATTATATATATTATTATATTATATATATTATATATATGAGCCTGGGTTGTTGGTGCAGTGGTTAGTGGCAGCGGCTTCGGAGACCCAAAAGGTTTCCTGAGTTCACCCGTTGGGCCATGAATTATTATATATTATTATTTATATAATATTTTATGTATGGTATGTATATATAATATATATATGTATATATATGCTTATCAATGATGTGTGGATGCTGTCATTTAGATATTATATATATTATATATATATATATTATATTATATTTATTATATATATATATTATATAGATATTATATATGTGACCTAGTCGTAACACCAGAGGTTTTGCTCAGTGTCATCCTATTCCGAGTTCGGTGAAATTGAGTACCAGTGTACTGGGGCGCCGGTGTTATGCCCTGGTTAGAATTAGGTTGCTACCATCACCTGTTTGTCGTAAGAGGCGACCGGAGTTGGTCAGAAGGGCATCCGGCGTAAAAACCATGCGCAAATTCATTATGCGGACAACAAAACATTTTATTTTCCATACCGGTATCGGTTGAGGCTCCGGTGTTACCACGACCGCACGTGTACGGTGGTTCGCAGGGAGGGTACCAGTTGGAAATTGTGCTACTGCTGGGGTGAAGGAGACGGGAAGGCGATGCCGGGCAGTGGAGGTGGGAAGGTGAAGTGTGGAGGTGAGAGTTGGATACTCTGAATGGTAAGGCGATAGTTGGCTTAATGAGGATGAGAAGAAAGGGACTACTGTGTGTACAAGACAAGTGGAGTAGGCTAGGAGCAATTGGAGGTTGGTTTCAAACTGTTCTAACCATGGTGTGGATGGGAGGAGAATATTGGTGTCTGGTTGGGTAATCCTGAAGGAAGATTTTTGTCAAGAGGGTATTGGAGCGTGAGGAGAGTTTCTGACGAGGTAATGAGTGTTGAACGTTTGGGAAATTGAAGGGTGATGATGAATGTCATCAGTTGCAGTATGCAGCCGCATTAGGGGTGTGAGTGCAATATAAAGAAGATTTCTGGAGTTGAGTTTAGATGAAGTGGTGTGGAGAGTGTATCCAAGGATGAAAGGTGGTGTTGGAGCAGATTTTCAAGGCTGTTGGGGGAAGGGAAATAAGAGGATGAGGAGGTGTACTGGGTAAAGAGACCCGGTCTAACAAGAGAAATGTGGATAAGGCAAATGGTGGTAGAGTTTGCAAAAGAATTGGAAATAGGGCAGAGGTGGTAAATCGTATTTCAAGAAGACGGAGGAACACAGGGTGACGTACAAGAGGGGAAAGTGCAACACGTGGATATTACATCTTAGCAGGAGGATTGCAACCTGTGTTATAGAGACGTAGGTGTGCAGGGGAGAGGTGCAGCAGGTTCGATGGTGTCTGTGTTAGGATGATTTTGAGGTGATGGTTGAGGAGAGAGTGGGGTGACCAAGGACCAGATGGTGGAAGCTGAAGGGGAAGACTGTTGCATGGAATTTTAGGACGGAGGCGAGAAGGTGTGTTGATGGAAATGGGGATGGATGATTGGGCAACTACGCAGAGTGGTGGGGAGATAGCTAGGGAAGGACATTGGTGTGTGACTTTCTGGCAGAGGAAGAAGATAGGGCAGACTTGGGTGTGGACGAGGAAGTCAGGAAAGTTATGGGAACAAGGTTATGCAAAATAAGTGGATAGTCAGAGAGATGAAGAAGTAGGCTAGGAGTACAATGGACGGCGCGAAAGGCAAGAGAAGGGCAGGTGAAGAAAAGCATTTGACGAGCTGTATTGAGAGTTGGATACAAAGGGGTTGAAACGATTTGTGCAAGTACAGAGGGACCGAGCTGGGAGTGATGTGCTGACTAGGTTTTGGGTGATATAAAGGACTTAAATGGGAATGTCGGACCACGAAGGAGAGGTGTGTTGAGAGGTGGATGGAGTACTTTGAGGAGCTGATGGAATGAGAAAGTGAGAGAGTGAGAATGGGGGTAGGTGGAGAAGTGGGAAGTGGGGTGGTCGTAAGGATGATAGTGAGACGCTATGGAGGGATGAGAGTTGGAAAGGCGGTTGGCCCAGATGGTAATATACCAGTTGGAGCTGGGAAGTGCTTAGATGGCGTGGTAATAAATCTTGAAAGTGAGAGGATGCCGGAGGGTGGGAGGTAGTACTGGTTCCTTTCAGCAAGGGTGAATTGTGGAGAGCTGTGGGAATTGACCTAGAGAAAGTTGTTGTAAGCTCACACAGAGTTGTGGGATGAAGGAGTAGTGGATAGCTCAGGTTGAGAGAGAGGGTGACGATTTGTGAGCAGCATAGGGTTGGTTGCCAGAAAGAGCCGCACTATGCTGATTGTTTGCTTTGAGGAATGTTGATGGAGAAGTTTATAGGGCAAGGCCAAGAAGGAGTTACATTGTGTTTGTGCTGATTTAGAGAAAGCTTATTGCTAGGGTGCCAAGATAGGAGTTGTGGCATTGTTATGGAGGGAAAGTCGGGAGTGGCTTGGAGAAGTATGTGAGGATGTGCAGTGATATGTATGAGGACAGTGTGACAGCGGGTGAGGTGTTGCGAATGACGGATGGTAGAGTAAAAGTGGGATTGCATCAAGGATCGACTCTGGAAGCCCCTTTCCTTGTTTGCAATGGTGTGGACATGGTTGGGCGGCGAAGATCAGACTGAGTCTACCGATGACTTTTGTTCACGTGATGACATCATTGATCTGTAGGGAGGTTAGGGAGCAGGCTGAGGCGGCCTTGAAGAGGTGGAGGTACGCACTGGAGAGTAAGGGGAATGATAAGTCAGTGGGTAAGCGGGTACATGTGGCGTAAAGAGGTGGAGGGAGGTGGATGAGTGAGGTGGGGAGGGTGGAGGGATGTTTAAATATTTGGGATCAACTGTCAATGGAGAGTGTGGGAGAGAAGTGAATAAAGAGGAGTGCAGGCGGATGGAGTGGTGGAGAGTGCAGAGTGATTTGTGACAGAGGGTATAAGGTGTGTGGGTGAATAGCGTATGTGAGGACAACTATGTTGTTATGGATTGGAGGCAGGTTGTGGCGCATAACAAAGGGAAGCGGGCTGGGTGGCAGAGTTAAAGATAGCCTGCGACTTCTCGTTGGAGTGACGAGGATGGACATGGATAAGGAAATGAGTATATTAGGAGGGACTGCGCTTAGGTACGGTGAGACAAAGTGAGAGAGGCAGATTGGAGATGCGTTTGGTACATGTGCTACAGGAGGGGCAGAGATATATCGGAGAAGGGATTGCTGAAGAGTGTGAGAGGAAGGCCAAAGAAGAGGTTCTGAGATGTGGTCCGGGTGTTTGAGTGGTCAATTGGAAGAGTGTGAGATTTAGGAGCGAAATGGAGATGTTGATCGCTTGGGCTACCCTAACGGGGCAGCCGAAGAAGAAGAAGAAGATTAATATTTATATGTATTATATATATAATAATTATTATATTTATAAATATATAATATTAATATAAGTATATATATCTACTTAATATGTATATGTTATGTAGATCAGGTACTATGATGGAAGAAAAATTTGCAGGCTTTTTCAAGAATGGTTTGACTGTTGTAAACTTGGTAGATTTGATAGGGTACATTGTGATGGTATTACGCATGTGAATATTTGGTCTCCGTTTGTTATTCAATTCCCAAGTTGTGTTTATCCACTTTTTAACGATTGACTTCCAATTGCCGATAAAGCCACCAGTACTCGGGCTGAGTAACTTACTAAACAACCCATCATGCTTGGCTTAATTAATTGCCGCGCTAGGACACACATGCGAGGGGAGCTTACAAATTTACTTAACCTTCTTATCCATGTTACATTAACCGATGGCCATGGATACTGATGCGATCTGTGGGAAAAGGGCATGGCAAAGTTAGTCATAGTTGTGAGGTGAGCGCCCCGCAGCTTGAAGGTGGAAATGTTCTTCGTGGCCTGTTTCCAAAAGGCTCCGTCGGCTGTCACAAAACCTTTGTATGTCTTTCAGCTGCTGGAGGCCACTCACCCTAAACCGCATGCCATGAGCCATTCCACAGGCCATTTCTTGAGAGGGAGGCCAGGCTGCTCAAATTGTAGTACTCTTCGTCATGAAACAAATGCAGGTGTTGAACGGGGATGTGGCCGGCTGCCAATTAGTCTTAGCCTCCCCCCTGAATGGATGAGCGCAGTGAACGTGAACACAAACGAGTGCACGGGCATGCCACTCAATCAGTCCCCGTGGCAGCTGCCTTGCAAGCAGTCGCTGCGCACACTGAATGGTTAACTGACTGCAGCACAAAAATGATGCGGATGGGGTGGTATGGAAACACGGGTGCACGGCCTGCCCATGCAGTCCGTGGTGCGGCTGCCTAAGGGCAGTCCCTGCAGCTCGCCCCCGATGATTCCTGGGGCATGGTGATGGATGGAATGGAGGCAAATTGCAAACAAGGGCTGCAGCATGGGCAAGCAAAGAGAGGCAGGACAAGGCATGGCTACGGCCAGGCACAGGCCGTTGTAGCCAAAAACAGGCCTGGTCAGGTGGAAGAAGCTGGCCGGCACAGGCCTTGTTCTGGAGGTTCGTGGAGGGAGTGCGGTGGTGCTGGCCACTCGGAAGGAGGGCTCGGACATACCCTACTGTCTCCCTCCCAACCTATCGCCTTTGCCTGTCTCTGTCCATACC
>CM068955.1:13142011-13168132 GCA_035128595.1 Eptatretus atami
CTCCATTTTGCCATTCATTTCTTCTTTTATTTGCTGCGCATTCGTATCCATTCTGTTTTCCATTTGTTGCACATTCGTATCCATTTTGTTTTCCATTCGTTGCATATCCCCACTCATCGCTTGTCTGAACATCTCCACCATACATACTCCCCATTGTGCGATGCCCGATGGCTCTAGCCGGACCGATCCACCATTATCAGTCGCGGTTTCGCGTGGGACCGGGGAGGGATTTTGACGGAGGAGGGGAGGGGGGGTGTCATACACCGCCGGCCTCCATTTCGGACTCTACATTTATTTGTGGGGGGTGTTCAACCTGTATAGGAATGTCCTGCACGGGGATTTCGTCCTGGGCCATAGACTTTAACAATACATCTATTTCTAAACCACCCTGCTCCCGTTCGCCTTGAACTGCTATTTTGCGTATCGGAATAATTGAAAAAGCTCGTAATTTGGGGGAACACGGGGGGTCGCTCTACACACCCTTGATCCGATTCCCGTTAATTTGGTTGGAGACGGGATGGATTTTAATCCCACTCCTTGACAACAGTGTTGTGGATTTCCACCCGCCGGTGTGCAGACGACCGCTTCTAGCCAATGGCGGCCGCTCTCGCCCACCGAACAGACAATCTAGTCACGTCCTTTTCCTGCATTGAACTGCCGTATTGCATTCGGAATAATAGTTGGTTTTTAAATAGCCGATAATAGAATCGGGTCCAAACGGGCGCCTCGCGATAATACCCCGCTCGGTTACCCAAAACGAGCGAGCTGCTTAAGCGGCTCATTTCAAGCGGGCCCCGTTGAGTACAGTCTCTCGGTAGTCTGCCCGCGCGATTAATTAGGTATATCAACAATTCGGCGATTGACCCTGTAGCGGCAGGTAGAGTGTTGACTAGGCTGTTGGTGTACTCAAACACACCCGTAGCGGATTCCGGCGTTTGATCCGGAAGGCTGCGACTAGATTGTCCGTTCGGTGGCAGAGCGGCCGCCATTGGCTAGAAGCGGTCGTCCGCACGCCGGCGGGCGGAAATCCACAACAATATATATTAATATATGAAAATATTACATACATATATATGATGTATATGTGGGAACAATTACATGCTCAGACCAGGAATCGAACCCAGGTCCTTTGGTAACCCATTCCAGTGCTCTGCCATCTGCGCTATCTAGGCGACCCATGAGCTGCACGCAAAATTCTCCCAGAGGACCTGTGTTTGATTCCCAGTCCAGGCCCGAGAGTTTAACATCCATCCAAGAGATGGCACACACTTTGATGAATCACCCTGCCTGTGAAACATCGGGATGATAGTTTATTGCTGGGGGTCGGGATTCAAACCCAGGCTAGACAGCTTAGAGTAAGCGCGTGCATTCCTTTTGGCTATCCTGCCGTGATGTGGTGATTCATTGCTTCATATAACACTCATTGTAATCATCTAATATATTTTGCCTTCCTAACTCCGGTAACAAACCACGGCATTGCCATTGAAGCTTGAAGAGCATATACCAAGTGGCTTAACCAAGCACTGCATGAAACGGTTGAAGAAACTTTTAAAAACGAAACGTTTAATTTGTTTATATGGATTTATGTATGCCGAAGTGATGGGTCGTAAAATAAAAGAATGTCACACAAGAATGGGAAACTTGTTGTAAAATAAAATTGCACATTTTCAGCGAGCCAGCCAATGCCCGACGCACTGCAGAACAATGCTGGGCCAAATACAGGTCAGTGGTCCCTGATCTTTGTTCAAATCGATTGACATACAGTATTCAATGACGATGCAAATATTGTAGAGTGCTTGCCAAGTGGCTTAAGCACTCAAGGAAGCACTCCAGCGAAACAGTTGATAAGGAACGGCTGGCTTGGCAAGCGATTAGCGATCGCCGATCTGTCATATTGAACACCTCCCAGGGACGCCCAAAATATCAAACTATGTCCGAATTAGACAAATGATCACTTTTTTAACAGTCGGAACTGCTGCTAAGTTCAATTCTGGAACCAAAATTTTGTAGTTCAGCTTCGTTTAAAAGACTCTAGAGGTTATGGCATACACTGTTCGCATGTGTTAGGGTTAGGGTTATGGCATGTGCTAACAGTTCAGTCACTCAAACTCTTTGCCCTCACTGTCATCCATGATCTTTCCTGGGCAAACCACATTTCAAAGTTGCCCACAAAAACCAGCCATCGACTGGGCATCCTCCGCCGTGCAAAGTCCTTCCTTGGCACACCTGACGTCTTATCCACGAAGAAGCTTTTCATCCACAATCCGGTAATCATATGCTGGACAGAACTGACTGAATAGTTTGTGGTTTTAATAATTTTGACTTCCAGTAGGTGTGCTCCACATTAAGCTATTTATACACCTGAAGACAGAGTTTTCCAAGGTGGAAAAACCCTTGGGGAGTTGGAGCGAATGAAGTTGCTGCAACCTCTGTCATTTGACCCCGAGGCCAACTCGCAAATTTGGTTGAAATTAGATAAGCAACAACCGAATGGATCATTGTCAGACACACACCAAATTGCGTATTTTACGATGATATTGCACACTAAATTTTTGTGCTGTCTTGTGATGCATTGCCCGAAGCAAAGTTTTTACATAAGGAGGATCTCTTTATCACAACCTGTAGGTCGACCTTAGGAACATCAGTGTACATTATGAGAGGAAGTCAAAACGTTTTTCCCTTTTTATAGTTTCAGAGCTGAAAACAATGCTTGTTTTTCAATGCCATTTAGAGTTAGTAAATAAAAAAGTACTTTCAAGCAATTGCTGGGAAGTACATTGAAAAGAAGAATTTTACAACTATATTAAAAAATAAAATGAAGAGAATTTTAAATACAGTACTGTACGTCAATTTTTTTAAATGTATGATTTGCAAACCTGAGAGAACGAGTTGAATGCTCAAGATCATCTTCATCAAATTGTTTTCCAAGAAGGAAGCAAAGCAATCTCATTTCCTTGATCTGACTCTGATAAAGTTTCAGGGGCAGAGAAGGAAAGCAGGGTCAGGAAGAGAGCAAAGAAATATCATATTGAGATAAAATAACAGCCTGGAGATAAAAGGGCAACTGAAGAATGAATTAGACAGAGTGAGGAGAAGTTACAAAAATAACCATAAAGAACAATAAAGTTTCCTTCAGTCCAAACTTGTCTGCACAGCACATTCATGAGACCACAAAGACTTTCACTGTCACCCTTCCCTCCACTCACCAGACAAGTTGCAAAAACAAAAAAAAGTAGTTTGAGAAATTGCACAAATTCACGAAGGATATAATAACAACAATACAGAGAGGCACTTTAAGCACTGTGATCGGACTCATAATTGCAGCAAAATAAAGTATTAAACAGCTTTGTGCAACACTTTTCAGTTCTAAGTGGCAAAACAAATACATGGTTTTTTAAAGATGAGGATTTACATTTTTAAACAGCACAACAAACAAAGTTAATCGGTATAAAGTTGATATTTCATGACGAGGGGGGCACACTTATCCACAAGGAGCAGCATTAAGCAATGGGTCATGGCAGCAAATCATTCATGAAGCACACAGCACCATTTTTGGCACCACAATAAAAAGTCAGGGACCAGTAAAAAGTCCGAGACAAGTTTATTCATGGTAGTAATGGCAACAGGCTTGTTTTGCAGTGGGTGGTCACAGAGATGTTGGTGATCGCTGGCTGTAGTTGTCGGTGATAGCAGAGATTGGCAGCAAGTGGGAAGACAGCCATCTTCAAACCTATTAACTCCACTCTTCACCCAACTTCCTCCCCCCTTCCCTGGGGAGGAAATTATGGTGCATCTAAAAACATAAATGGCTGATGTTGCAGGAGGGCCTTACTTGGCTTGCAGGCAGAGACGGTGATAGACTGTGATGCCGACTCTTATCTAACAATTTAGGACTTAATGGGTCCTTTCAAATGCCAATTACACAACTCTATCCTTATCAGCGGTCGATGCACAATGCATGATGCGGAGAAGAGTAACTAAAGTAAACCATAGAATAAAATCAACACACTTCTTCCAAATTTCATTTACTTTTAAACCCAGTACGGTGGTGCTCTTGACAAACTTCCCACTGTTCAACTTGCTAGCACATCTTACAAATTTGGACACTGCCCTTGTAAATTCTTACAATCCCTGTGCTCCAGCACAATGTGACCTCGATCTAGCACAATCTAGCTGGGCAGTGTCACCCCAACTCAGGCCTCCATGTCTTACTCTATTTCACTTGTGCACTCGAGACCTTGGGGCAAACATGGAGAACCTATCCTGTGTAGAAACCTTCCTGGATCCCACCTTGGGCCATTCCTGGCACCCACCATGCCCTCTTGGTACTCTCTATAGGTGCCTGTACCAAACTGAATTCCTAACTAAACTGCCCTTCTGGCATCGCGAGCAGCACTCAGCTGATCGGGAGGCCTCAAGGCTTGGTACCTTCAATAATAACCGCTCCTTGTAACACTCAAGCCACACTCCCAGCCCACAAACAACATCTTTGCACACCCACTATTAAATCCACTCGAATCCAAAATCATCAAACCCCCTATCTGGCCACCACTAACTGGAGGCTCCCTTCAGTTGGAGGGTTGCTCTTCATACTATTTTTCGACACCACGCACACCATAAATGTAGTCACTCAATCCGATTCCACATTCAGCCCACTACAGCACATTTCCACTCAATCTTTACTCCTCCAAAATCCCATCACAGCAAGAAAAGGCTGGAGGAGCATGACATGGCTACAAGTTATCAAATCGAAGCCAACTCATTCCATGGACAAATTAAATTGCTTCCCTAAACCTTCCGAAAATTTTGATTACTTTTTCCAAATGTTTCTAAAATCTTCCAAGATTTTCCAAAAATACCAAATAACAACCACAATTTGAATGCCAAATTCCGTTGGTTTTACATCCCTTCTGCTACCATCATCCGTCAATCTGTTGCAGCCATGACGACTATCACCGAAGAAGACCACATTGCCCTGAGCCCTGCTGGCTCGCATGACCCTGTTGCTGCTCCCGGATTCTGGGTTGGCCTTCAGCCCGATGTTGCCTACAATACTTCACACCTTTCCTCCATGGCTATCGGAGCAGACGCGGTAGCCCATTCCACAACCGCCTTTCCTAAGGGCTCGCCGACCCAGAGCAGCAAATTTCACTGGCCCCTCCTTCCTCCTCGGCTTCTCCTGAGCCCAGGGCTGCTGCTCCGTCTCTGTGGGGCACTACCCTCTCTGCAATCTAAACTGTCAGGTCTTAATCTGGCTGGTGGAATTTCTCCCTCCTTCCATTCAGCCATAAACGACAGTATACAAAATACTCATGCTCTCTGGCCAGGCCACTCACACCAGTGTCTCTGGTTACACTTTCTGGACTTCTGCTCTCTGGTCACACAAAATACTCATGTTCTCTGACCACTCGTAGACTAAACTCTTCCTCACCATGCATGTATGTGGCCACATACCCAGTGAAGCTGGCCTGCTCCTCCAAACAGTCACACCTCTCCGCCAAGTCACCACACCTGGTGCTGTCCTCCTGCTGCTCTTCCGAAGCCTGCAGGCACTCAAGCACATCAGGTCCCACTGCTCCCTGGTGCAACCAATTCCTCTCCTGGTTCTAACTCTTGGGTGGGGACAACACATTCTAGGCTGCTGGTGATCTCTTCTATCACACCCTCCCCATGGTCTGCATTGCACTGCACCCCACCTCGACCCACTCCACCACAGGGTCTGCTCTCAACTCCACCACAGGGGTCTCTGCTTTGTCCACCACGTGGACTATGCTATCCCCTAGGGGACCACACTCTCCCTTCCAGGGTCTCGTCTACTCTCTGCAATAGAGTTTGTTCTCTATACCCCCATTTGCCAAGCGTGCTGTTGCAGTCTTTTCTCCACCCCCCCCCTTTCCCCCGGTGCTGCACCAACCACCGCCATTCCACAGATGCAAGCCCTGATGCTTGTTTTTCCATCAGCCACCATTTTGCCTTACTTGGCCACCATCTCATTCTGTATGGCTGCCTTTTTGTCTTGGATGACCTGGCCTGCTTTTAAAGCCACCTACATTTTGTCCTGTTTCGAAACCTAAATAATATCCTGATGTAAAGCAAAACATTAGAAATTCTTCCATATAGTGGAACCAGTTTTCAGTTTGTATAGTTTGTTATTAATGGCAGATCCTCACCACTATGGCCTGCACATTTTCCCAATTGGCATGGCCTGTGGCGACAGGGAGCTCTTTGCCACTGTGGCCTACGTTATCGAGAGCCAGAGGAGTTGTGGTTCGGTGTTCGGGGACAATGCTCGGCACCAGAAGGGAGCGACTAGTACTCGTGCTCATTAGTCTGCATGGAGTGTTGGGGTTTCATGTCAGAGATTGTGAGGGATATTGTTCATGGCTCAGGCCGTGGCACCCCTCTAACTCACGTCATGTTCCAGTACCTCTGCCACTGCAGGAGCCACTGGTGGCAGCTGAGGAGTTCCATGCTGAGCAGTTTGCATGCACACTGCTGAGCAGAGTGGCAAGGCTGTGCATAGACAGTATGCTTTCATTGGCACCATGTTGGGGGGGAGGGGCACCTCCTGGTATTAGAGACCGATGTGCCCTCACCAGTGCTTCAGGAGGCATGACCACCGCCCACCTGGTATCAGAGACTGAGGTGCCCTCGCAAGTTTTTCGGGAGGCTGAATTTTTGGACAGCCGAGCTATCATGGGGGTGGATGCCGGCTGTAGTCACATATATGGGCTTATGCTCAAGATTGGATGGGCATGCCAAAATTGCTGGGCAACACTGCGTTCGTGTGTCAGGTGTCCTGTGGAGCTCCCCTTCAGTGGTGGCTGGAAGTGCTTTGGGGAGCTCTCCACGATCTTCCGCAATGCTCCCAATGCGTGGTTAGCCTGGTCACCGAGGTTAACCTGGGATGGGTAGTCTCCACTGAACCAGTGTCACATTTTTGGAGGGTTGATTTTCGAAGGCCCAGAAAGAAGCAAGATTGGGGCACTGTGAGTTCTCCTGCTTCATGTTCATGTCTGTCCTTTATTTTTTTTGCATAGCATTCAGTTTGGTTTCTGCTCTCTGTTATTCTCTGATTACATGTGCTTTCATGCAATTTAGTCGAATGGCTACCCAGTGTAATTTGAAATAAACCATCCATTCAATCATTAATAACTGCATACATTTATAGCATTTAATATAGAAAATCCTGGACGACACACACAACACGAAATATTACATCCGCAAAATAGTTCAATTTGTCTCCATCCTCCCCATTTCCTTCCCCTATCCTCTGCAAAAGCTTACATTTTATTACAGCATTAATACATAGCACACCTTGATAAACATATTTAACAAAGCTTGGATTGGAGCTATTAATATATGAGAAAGAGGGTGGAAATGTGGAGAGGAACCTTTATGCATTTATGAACGATTTTCACCTCATGCAGATGGTATTCAAAGAAAGGGAAAGTGCAGTTTAAGGTGGAATCATAATTTGTGCTGGAACTGGTGAGAATGGTGTTTGAGCCACAGGCTTCATCTTCTACAGCTTGTTCCCACCGCTGTTCTAACTCTGCCACATTCTGCAAACCACAGACATTCAGGTCTAAAATGTAGAACAAGAAAGAACGTTTTGTTTCTGCTTCATATTAGGTTGAGAATTTGTGAAACATTACATGTGCATGCCATAAGTAAGTGACCATATTTAGGGAACCATCATAATACTCGAAACAAAAAAGCACCCAGAGGCACCGTTGACCCATCTTAGTTAAAATGTTCCTTCTGTTGGAATTCAATATTTAAAATGATCATCATATATATTGTTACGATTTTGGAAACTTACCCCAAGGAGAGAGCATACATGGACATGGATGTAAGAGACCCAAGGATTAGTTATTTAATTAGTCTGTGTAGATAGCCCCTGGCCCCTTGTCTAAGGGTTGTTCGAGTGGCATGCGTTGGTTAGTTTGTATTTCCTGGCATGATGTCTTCCCGCACCCCCTCTGCTAATTTCAACCTTTCTTGTTCGAGTGGCATGCGTTGGTTAGTTGTATTTCCCTGGCATGATGTCTTCCCGCACCCCCTCTGCTAATTTCAACCTTTCCTCCTTCACCCTATCGGACCGTTTCAAACCCTCTGCTACTTTCAACCCCATGGTCCACGCCCCCCCCCCAAACTACTTTAAATCTCTCCTTTACCCCATCAGTCCGTTTCCTCCCCCATCCTCCCTGCTTTCCTTCTTTTCACATAAATGTGTTTCCTCCCCCCTCCCCACCACTTCATAATCCCTCCTTAATGCCATCGGTCTTACCTCAACCCGCAGCTATCCCTTCGTACCTCGGTTGTCTGCATCCATTTCCGTGGCTCCTCCATTCGTGCTGTTTAATTGGGCACATTCAGTACATCTGTGGTCAGTAATTCTTGGCCGATCTGATTGCTTTCACCTCACATGCATGTTTGTGGCGCAAAGTGCAATGCTTTTCGCATCAATAAGAATAATGTGTGTGTGTCCTCCATAACTACAAAACCATGAAACCTAACAGCCTGAAACCTTGCATGCATACTAAGGGACTTCAAAGAAGTGCAAGAGTGAAAATTGGGTGTTTGCGTTAATTAAAACACCCCTTTTGAAAATAATTAATGGCCTTATTTAATTACATCCTTTATCAGGCGATCCTCGGCCACCTCGCTCTCTGGGGTCTTGAGGCGTCTCCTGGGTTACCTCGCTGGGATCTGAAGCTGCCATGTTTTTTGGCCTGATCAACCCTGCCTTCACTTGGAACAGGCCGCAACAATTTCTTAACGATGAGTTGTTGTTTTTCCCACTTTCCTCACTCGTATTAATGAATGCCTGTTCATCATACCTACAAATCGCTGGGGTACATTACAATGCTTGTTGGAATTTTGTAAACGCCAGGGCGGCAGTTTGGTGCAAAAGTTGGAAACCCATGCAACAGAACAAGAGCGGTTGTTGGTTGATAAAGGCTTGTGGGAGCCACAATTGACTGGGGAAAGGATGGATGAGACATTACAGGAGCAGCTGAACACTTGGGACAATATCATAAAGGGAGAGGAGATAGAACCAAAAGTTTCTGTTAGCCTCAATGGTGACATTGATGGTCCTGTTGAGACCATGCTTCGACTGACTGACTCGTACAAAGTTGGGTTGGACTTACTGCACTTTGACATTGGTGATGTTACTGAAAAGGGTCGAGCAGATTTGGCGGAGCTGTGGGAAATGAATTCAAGTTGAACTTGTGCACTGGGGTAAAAATATGAATTATGCTTAGAAAAGCTTGAGTAGTTGGGTGAATTTAATAAATAATGTATAAAATGCTTCAAAGTTAGGAATAGTCAAGGACTTTTGGCAATATTACATCTTTTTCTCATCTGTACGACCAACAGAGCTACATTTTCTCACACAATACCTCAGCAGAGACTGTGATCTCAACCCCTACATCCTACCTCAGGGCACATTTGGCTAGATATGGAGTTGTTTTTCCTTTCTGTTTTAATTCATTCTGCTTTACAAAGCTTTCTTGTAGTTTGACATTGATTAATTAGTTTTCCTGGAAATGATGCTAATGACACATGTGTAGTCTTATTAAATGACCTTGTTAAAATAATATATTTATAATTATATATATATATATATAGATACTCAATGTAACCTCACAAATAGTTAGAGATCGCCTGGATGATTTTGCAACAGGCGTTCGCTCCGCATGCGTGTTGTAATAAATAAATAATCATATTTATAATAAAATAAATAATCATATAATTGGATGTCAAAAGTGTTTTGTGATTTATAGGTATTCAAAACTTCCAAGACAGAGCCAATGTTTGAACCAATTTCAGGACATGTGGTGAAGGAGAACAACAATGACGTTGACATGCCAAGTACCAAGCGAGTGACTAGTTCAGAAACATTCGAAGGTGAGCTTCCTGATGTAAACTCTGGAGACAGCATTGCCAAGTTTGAAAAAGTGCAAGGCGGTTTAAGAGGCACAGACGGACCTCAAGGGGAAGAGCTGGATACTTGTCAAATGGACCAGTGTGAAAGTGATGTTTTTGGAATAAATTCGCAGAACCAATGTCAGATTTCATCGATAGTTGTGAAGGCCAATTACTCACTGTGTTATGAATCTTGTGGAAGTTGATGCGAAGGCAGAGGGTTATGAGGAGTCTGGTGCTTCTCACTGTTGTAACGGAGATGGTACAGCTGCAGTTGAGAGTGGATCTAAAGAATGTTTTTTGATGATTGTATGGTAGGGAGTGACACATTGGATACTGTGAAGGAAAATGACCTTCAAGAGCAAAACGTAGAAAGTGATGAAAAGTCTTCGGGAGAGAGTGTGTGAGCTTGAAGCTGAGTTGGACAGCGATCACAGCTGCCGGGAGCATATACAGGCTGATGCCCATCCCATGCAAGCTGAATTGGATGGCCTGCACCAGCAGCAAGCCAAACAAGCACAGCAAGGGCTCGCTGGAGCTGAGAAGAAAGTGCGGGCAAATAAACCGGATGGCGGGATGGGAAGATGAAAGAGAAACAAAGAGTTGCACGAGGCCAGGGCACATCTCAGCTCGCTACGGCTCTCATCGCGGGTGGCCGAGCAGACAAGCGTGACAGCCCAGGGTCAGATTATGGCAGTAGATGAGAGAACTCTAGGTTTACAAGATCCTGGAGGAGGATGCAGGCTTCTGGGAATGGATGAGAGAAATTTGGGTCGACCAGGTCCTGGAGGGGGATACAGGCATCGATCCTGCTCCCTCTCACAAGAAAGCTTATGGACACAGTTCCTGCAGCTGATTAGGTTCTTTGGCATCTTCTCATGGAGGGAGTGCTTGAAGTCTACAATTGCACCCAAACATTAGCCACATTGGTCTCCAAGAATTTGGAATAATAGGCAAATTTAGAAAAGGAAAAAAAAGTTTGTATGGAGTCCAGGGAGATTGAAAGCAACAAATCCACAGGGGTGGATTGGAAGGATGCGAAGAAAACTAGAAGGGGTGGATGACACTCTTGGACCCAACCAACCTGTGGTGACTTACACTTAGGGTAAGGTGCCTTGAGACTTCCTGTCCCAAGGGTTAAGTTTTGCTGGAAATTTGGACATGGGTAATTTTGATGGGAGTGGGTGAGAGTGACTCAATGGTCGGTAAATTGATTGGTTTGAAAACCAGAATCGTCTTGGGGTGTTGATGTCTGCTATGTGTAAAGAATTGAATTGTGTTTGGAGAATGAATGCAGATTATAACATGTAAGCAGGCTATGGCAGTGTCGCAACACCATCACCATTTTTGCATTGCATTGTATGAGAATGGAATGGCAATGGGGGAGGAAATGAGATGTTGGATTGTGTGGGTGGGGAAGATATATTGTTTCGCAGGAATGGATCAAGCTCTGGAGGAGCGGTGACTGTGGCTCCCCCTGAGGTAATTTGTCCCTGGTAGCTGGTAGTGTCTGGAAATGTGGACCCATCAGAGGGGAGGTTTGGGCGACCAGCAGTAAGGAGACCCCGGTGACCCGTATGAGGCCGAGAGAGCCTGGATGGTTTGGAGATCCTCCTTGATGAGGAGTACAGTAAAAGAGCTGTTTGTCTGTCAGGGATCAAATAGTTGAAGAAGGGGAGACGGGAGGGGGGCAAATAAGTCGTAAGTTGGGAGACTTGTTTTGGATCTGCAGGCACCACAACCAGAAGTGCCCCCACCATTTTTGTTGGACGGTACCTCCCCACTGCCGAGTTGAGGATCACACATGTATGTTATAACATTTAAGCCATGGTCTTGCAGGGTTGGAATGAATGATTGCTCTTGGGTTTATGTACGAGTATGTGAGGGAAGGTTCACTTAACCGGTGTCAATAATCTGTACCGGAGAGACGGGGCTCGCGGAAATTTGAAATAGGTAAATTGGGATGGGCTCTGCAGGTAACGTTGGGTATTGTAGCATCCACCGGGAATGCAGTCTTTCTAAGGGGGTTTGTACAATGTTTTAAAAAAAAGTTTGGGTTCAAGTTTTGTCTCTTGTAGTAGATTTGTTGTGCGTGCTTTCTGACATTTCTTAGCTGTCCCGGGAGTTAGGAGCGGGGAACCAAGAGTTTTGCAAATATTTGAATTGTTGTGTTTAAGGTGTAGAACATTAAGAAGAATAGGTAGTTAGCAACGGCTCACTTCCCACAGCCCTCCTAATTTATTTCATCGGCTAATTAGGTGTAAGTCGGTAAGTCGTCAGGATAGAATGGTAAGCCTGCATTGAACATTGTAGGAGCCATGGTTCCAGGATAGTGGGGGGGGGGGGGCTTGTGTTCAGTTGTGGGGGTCGATGGAGGAATTTCATTGCAAGTTAGGATTGTATAGAGTTGCTTGGTCCATGGACATGTGGGAAAAATCTCGATGTAAATTAAGTCAGGAAACTGTGAGCTTCAGTGTTACTTGTCACCACACGGGGGGTGGGGGAGGGTAGTGCTGTGTTTGTTAAATAGGGATTAAGAACCAATTTCCCCCAGTATGTAATTGCCCCGTGACCTTTTCCCTATGATATTGTATTTCAAGACTGGCGAAAAAGGGGATCACATCCTTAAAACAACAAGCGAGCCAAATGTTCCAAGCAGGCAAAAGCCCTGCCTTCCGGGCTTTGTGCCAACAAGCCACGCACGGAGGTGGATGATTGATGAGCGTGACATCGGAAGTGAGGAGAGAGAACAGATGGTTTTGGTGGGTTGAGTTTGGTGTGAGGGACACGGTCGAGAGACGATGGAGCGAGGAGATGGCGTGTTAGAACAGGGCATTATGGCTGGCTTTCCTTAGACACATGAAGAAGACTGCATGATTCTTGTATCCGTGCTTGCGTGGTGGAGCAAGACGCTGGCCATTGACTCTTGGCTGGGTCGTGTGAGACCGGCCTTGAAGCCTCATGTATATCACCGAAGGGAGTGGCAACATTCTGGAGAGAGCAGCGGCGCGGCAAGCGCGATCGACGAAGAGACTGCACGGCAGTTTCTGAGGCCTGGCATTGAATACTGCCTCATGAATTACCTCACGTACGTTTTCCCACTCAGAGAGCGGCTCGGCACCATTTTGGGCGCATCTTCCCATGCATGACGAAGCGGCTCAATCACAAAGTTCATAAAAGACCATCTCTGAACAAAGATAAGTGCCAGAATAAAGGGAGGATTTTCTTTTATTTCATTTTCCCCTTGTCTGTATTAAAGTCCATGTGTAGAGGCGCCTCGACTTTAGGTTTGAATTGACCTCACATTTTATTACTACATTTTGAATTACTACCTTTGTAAATAATTGATCTATTGTCATTAAATCCCTGTGTTTATTTTAAGTTGCTGGTGTCCGTGTATCTGTCGTGGGTTCGGGTATAAACCCCTTGTGCTGTGTTTCCATCTGCTCCGTCCTTTCCGCAATTCCCCTGCCAGCGCGTGCCATAATCTCCAAAGATCATGTGTTCGCCTCAAGGAAAACCGCTCGGCGATACGGGCTGGTCGGTGTGAACCACCCGTCCACGAAAATTGGGTTGGGTGGCTTAACCCAACCACCAGGGCGCAACTATATATATATTATATATATATACATATATATATTCCTAAAACTCTCATCTTGTATGTATGTATGTATGTATGTATGTTCCCGAAATACAGCCAAAATAATACACGATAGTGCAAAAATTTAGGGCCATAGTACTCACCATTCTCCTGCGGTGTGCAGTATCAAGTTTCGTTCAAATCGGGCAACGAAAAAATTATTAAAAAATCAATTCGCGATTCAGTCAAGTACTCTTCGGGAGAATTTGATCAATGCAAACAACTCAGCAGTATAGTTTGCTGGAGCTATCTTTTTTATTTATTTTGAAATGATTTTTTTATCAACCGCTGTCACAACGGGAACCCAACAGGTTCACGGGTCGTCTAGTATACATATATATAATATTAATTATATACAGTGGGGGAACAAGTATTTAATACACTGCCGATTTTGCAGGTTTTCCACTTACAAAGCACGTAGAGGTCTGTAATTTTTTATCATAGGTACACTTCAACTGTGAAAGACGGAATCTAAAACAAAATCCTGAAAATCACATTGTATGATTTTTAAATAAGTATTGCATTTTATTGCATGAAATAAGTATTTGATCACCTACCAACCAGTAAGAATTCCGGCTCTCACAGACCTGTTAGTTTTGTCTTTAAGAAGCCCTCCCATTCTCCACTCATTACCTGTATTAACTGCACCTGTTTGAACTCGTTATCTGCATAAAAGACAGCTGTCCACACTCAATCAATCAGACTCCAACCTCTCCACAATGGCCAAGACCAGAAGAGCTGTCTAAGGACATCAGGGACAAAATTGTAGACTTGCACAAGGCTGGGATGGCTACAGGACAATAGGCAAGCAGTTTGGTGAGAAGGCAACAACTGTTGGCGCAATTATTAGAAAATGGAAGAAGTTCAAGATAACAGTCAATCTCCCTCGGTCTGGGGCTCCATGCAGATCTCACCTCGTGGAGCCTCAATGATCATGAGAAAGGTGAGGATCAGCCAGAACTACACGGCAGACCTGGTCAATGACCTGAAGGAGAGCTGGGACCACAGTATCAAAGAAAACCATAAGTAACACACTACGCCGTCATGGATTAAATCCTGACGCGCACGCAAGGTCCCTCTGCCAAGCCAGCGTATGTCCAGGCCCGTCTGAAGTTTGCCAATGACCATCTGGATGATCCAGAGGAGGGATGGGAGAGGTCATGTGGTCTGATGAGACCAAAATAGAGCTTTTTGGTTTAAACTCCACTCGCCGTGTTTGGAGGAAGAAGAAGGATGAGTACAACCCAAGAACACCATCCCAACCGTGAAGCATGGAGATGGAAACATCATTATTTGGGGATGCTTTCTGCAAAGGGGACAGGACGACTGCACCGTATTGAGGGGAGGATGGATGGGGCCATGTATCGTGAGATCTTGGCCAACAACCTCCTTCCCTCAACAAGAGCATTGAAGATGGGGTGTGGCTGGGTCTTCCAGCATGACAACGACCCGAAACACACAGCCAGGGCAATAAGGAGTGGCTCCGTAAGAAGCATCTCAAGCTCCTGGAGTGGCCTAGCCAGTCTCCAGACCTGAACCCAATAGAAAATCTTTGAGGGGCTGAAAGTCTGTGTTGCCCAGCGACAGCCCGAAACCTGAAGGATCTGGAGAAGATCTGTATGGAGGAGTGGGCCAAAATCCCTGCTGCAGTCTGTGCAAACCTGGTTAAGAACTACAGGAAACGTCTGATCTCTGTAATTGCAAACAAAGGTTTCTGTACCAAATATTAAGTTCTGTTTTTCTGATGTATCAAATACTTATTTCATGCAATAAAATGCAAATTAATTATTTAAAAATCATAACATGTGATTTTCAGGATTTTTGTTTTAGATTCCGTCTTTCACAGTTGAAGTGTACCTATGATAAAAATTACAGACCTCTACGTGCTTTGTAAGTGGGAAAATCTGCAAAATCGGCAGTGTATCAAATACTTGTTCTCCCCACTGTAATATACTATATATATATATATCCTGTATATTATTTCTGATAACGTCTGTGCGTATTTACGTTTCTCCTCCGAAACTGCCGGACGGATTGTCGCCACTTTCAGCATGCGGGTGCTCTGTGGTGTAATGTACAGCATGGGCTATGTGAGATCGCGCCAGACAGAGAGGTTTGGGAATTTTTGGCGATTTTCTAATTTTTACATTCGTTTGCATGGCGACGTGTGACGTCACCCCTGAGAGGCGTAATGACGTCATGACATCATCGGTCATTCGCTGATGTCATTATGTCTGTCGTCGACAGACCGTCACTGCTGAGAGGTGTAATGCCACTCGGAGAAAACAGCGTCTGCAATGTAAAACCCTCTTCTGCACATGCTGACTACCTCAGAAGGTGAATTTGACACAAAAAATGTAACAAGAAACATTGTATATAAAGAAATTCGATAAATCACATTGTGAACACTGGATATATTGACGTCCGAACGAACCCTCACTTAAGAAACTTCACGCAGAGCGTGGGTTGGCTAATATATATATATATATCGAAACATGTGGAGTGTGACGAGCACTTCCCCGATCCCCATGAATCATAGTCCTACACGAAAGCGTCACCTCCAACAGAGAGGCCTCGGCCCGGCGACTCTGTTAAACCAACAAAGATTACATGGTTCACATCAGTTAAAAATCAAGCAGGGCCAGCTATCTGGATTTCAGGCTTATTTGCCCTCATCAGGACGGCATACCGATAAATATCTAACCAATGATGACCTTATTTGTCGCTTATACATCGAATGCACTTCCTGACTGTTATGGTGAGCATCGCCATGGATAATGTCTCACACGGTAAAACTGCATAATCCACAAAGAGCAACCATCTGTCTGCCACCTTGGCAATTGTTCCCGCTAATGCAAACCATTCAACCAGAAGGCACCCGATGTGATCGGCGGGTAAATCAAAACATGTGGAGTGTGACGAGCATTCCCCTGATCCCCGTTGGACATAGTCCTACACCAAAGCGTCACCTCCATCACAGAGGCCTCGGCCTAGTGACTCTGTCAAACAGACAAAGATTACATGATCAACATCATTGAAACATCAAACGAAGCCACCGGTTCGGATTTCAGGCTTATTTCCCCCTATCAGGACGGCATGAGGTGAGGTGTGGGGCACTTGAAGTCATATTTTACATTGCACAGATGTTCCACGGGTACCTGCTGGTCATATGTGTATATTCTTCACCAGTCTGTCTGTCTGTCTGTCCTTTCAGGACGGGGCTTCAAAATCAAATTGCCACCATTTTGTTTGCTCCGTTTAGGTCTGTTTCATCAGCCTTTTATAAGGCTCATGCTTTCTGACTCTCTCACAGCTTTATTTTAACTTCTATACCTCCTCTCTTTCATGGATCCGAAGTTGTTACTTGACCTCTGGATAAGGCTAACCTCTTTTCAAATTGCTTTGTTTCTAATTTTACCCTCAATGATCATTGATCAGGGACACCATCTTTCTGATTTTCCATCTCATACAGACTCTGATATTCCTGTTCAATTTATCACTCCGAAGAAGGTTGCCAGAATTATTCATACTCTAGATGCCTCAAAAGTGACTGTTCCTGATGGAATCCCTGTGATTGTATTGAAGATGTGTTGGCCTGAACTGTCATTGATTCTTGTGAAGATATACAAGCTGTGCTTGTCTGCTTCGGTGTTTCCTTCATCCTCGAAAGTGGCTTCTGTTGTCCCTGTTTTCAAGGATGCTGGTGAGCATTCTGAGCCAAGTAACTCTCGCCCCATCAGCGTGCTTCCTGTAATGAGTAAAGTATATGAATGCTTCATCAATGAACAACTTCTCAACCACCTGGAAGGCAATGAACTTCTCACTGACTGCCAGTATGGCGATCGCCATTCTCGCTCTACTGGTGATCTGCTATCCTTAATTACGGATCATTTCCAACTGGGCATTGCAGCTCAAGGGTGAAGCTTGATTAGTTGTTTTGGATATATTGAAAAACTTTGATAAAGTGTGGCACAAGGGTCTGCTCTACAACCTTCAATCATATGGTGTATCTGGAGTGATGCATTCAATCATTTCGGCTTTCCTTACAAATCGCAAGATGAAGGTGGTACTTGAGGGTCAATCTTCTCCGACTTGCTCCATCAATTCTGGTGTTCCACAAGCTCTGTCCTTGGTCCCACTCTGTGATGTCAGGCATCCTCTTTGTGAGGTAGACATAGCGTAACAGACACAGACAATTTGGTTCTTCTCATTTTCTAGTATTTGAGTAATAGCCTTGTTTCGTAGAAGGTGGTCTATTGTTCCGTAGCATCCTCTCTTACATCCCTTCTGTTCTGCCTCTCGACCTCCCTGTTGTGTTCGGTGGTGGTACATCATTTCTGTGACGATTCCCATCAGAAGTTTGTATGTTGTTGGTAGACATGTTATTCGTCTATACTTGTGAGGTAGTTAGGTTTCTTCAGATTTTGGGAAGAGGAAAGTGTTACCCTCTGTGAGGCATTCATCCATTACCTCCTCCCCTTGGATAAGTTTGTTGGATGCTCGAGTGTAGTGACTGCAGAGAGCATCTAGTTGCTTTTGCCAGAAATTTGGAATTCCATCCGGGCCTGGGCTTTTAAAGTTTGGCATTTTTGCTTGTATTTATTCTTTTTCCTTCATCAATTATCACTCGGGGCTTTTCCTTGAGGTGTTTCTTATTATTTTGCAAGTTTTGGATCCAATCCGCCTCCTCATAATGTTATTTTGGGTCTTTGTAGATTCCTTTCCAAAAGTTTTCAAGCCTGTTCTTCTTGGGAGGACTTGTTACATTTTGCTTTTGTTTTCATAGTTTGCGGTAGAATCTCAACGGGTTTTTTTCAAACAACTGGTTTTATTTTCTCCCTTTATTAACTTCGTCGTATTTGTTTTATTACCACCACCACCAAAGGTGGATGGAGGTTATGTTTTTACCCGTCTGTCTGTCTGTTTGTTACTTGGTGAAATGTTTTTTTTGCCAAGCATGTTGGTCTGTAGCGTTTGTCTGTCTGTCTCTCTGTTGGTCACACGATTTTTGGCCACAGTTTTCAAACAATTATTCTAATTTTCTTTTTTGTATGTAGGTGACCGGCCAAGGACGGCAACGCATAATTTTAGTGAAGATCCAAATCTGGATCCGGATCTGAGAATTTTTTTAAGTGATTCTTCATCAGTGAGAGATAGGGCCAAAAATGATATATTGCACAATATCTCAAAAGGTTACAGATGGATTGACACAAAACTTGGTGGACAGGTTGGAAGTGCCACGAGGAAGAATTGATTCAATTTTGGTGAAGATCCAAATCCAAATCTGTATACGAGGATTATTAATTTTTTAAACTGATTCTTCACCATTGAGAAATGGGGCTAAAAACGATATGTAGCACGATATCTCAAAAAGTTGTGGACGTATTCTGCAGAAACTTTGTGGACAGGTTGGGTATGTGAAAAGGTATAATTGATTCAATTTTGGTGAAGATTCGAATCCGGATTCGAATTATTCACCATTGAGAGATGGGGACAAAAATCATGTATTGATATCTCTAAAAGTTGTGGATGACTTGTGACAAAACGAGGTGGAAGAGTTAGTGAGGTGACAAGAACAAGCCGATTTGATTTTAGGAAAGGTCCGGATTCAGATCCGACATATCATTGGGATACAAAATTTAAACTGTTCAGCCTGGCGGAGGTATACGCTCTTCCGAGTGCTGTTCCGTTTCGCCAAGTGTCACTCCATGAGTGATTTTTCATTTGTTTGTTTGCTTGTGAACAAAATATCTCAAAAAGTTGCGGACGGATTCGGACAAAACTTGGAGAGCTAGGGTATGCAACAGCGACAAAATGATTAGATTTTGGTGAAGGTCCAAATCCGGATCTGGATCTGATAATTTTCTAAAGTGATTTTTCGCCATTAAGAGATAGGGTTAAAACAACATATACTAGGATATCTCAAAAATTTGTGGACGGATTTGGCCGAAACTTGGTGGATTGGTTGGGTATGCAACAAGGAAGAATGGATTCAATATTGGTGAAGATCTAAATCCGGATCCGGATTCGAGAATTTTTTTAATGATTCTTCACCAATGAGTGATTGGGCTAAAACGATATACAGCACGATATCTGAAAAACTTGTGGACTGATTCGGACAAAACTTGGTGGAAGAGTTGCTAATGTGACAAGAACAATCTGTCCCATCAGTGGGATACAAAACATAAACTAAGCAGCCTGGCGGAGGTATGCTCTCCACAGCGTGCCCTTCTAGTCTTCCTTGCCTTCATTTCTATAAATTTTTTAGCATTCGTTTTTTGTCAAGTTTAGTTTGAGTACAAGGCAGATGGGGCATTCCATGTCAAGTGTACACACCCTCCCGACACGAATACCTCATTTTCTCCCCAATACGTTGGTCATTTATTCAGTTGGGTGAAAAAACTCAAAATACCAACTTTTAGACCTGTTGGGTGCCCCCGGCTACCCCACAATTTTCCAGAGGCCATATCACAGGTTGTAGTGGTCCGATTTGGCTGATCTTGGCATCAAAATGCTCGTAAAGCGAGATCTTTCGAATCGCGTAAAGTAAAATCACTCCGAAACAGTAATTCAAAAAGTTCTAGTTTGGGGCACCCTTTGACCGTGGGCCCCCGCTTCCCAACCAACCGATGGTCCCGATTTTTTCGTGTGAGAATACCCCTTCATATACTCCAACACCTCAGCATAAATGAAAATGGATCCCAATGGGTTCATGCATGGCAAAGATTTATGTTGGGGGACTCGGGTGCTGGACACAACAATCCACAATACATAGCACAATATTTGAACACAAGATTTCCAATACACTATATCAGTATATTATACATAAATTTTCCACATGCACATGCAGGAACTGGAAGCGATACTAGTATGAGTAAGAGTTTTTCCGAGCATATTATAGTAAGATTTTTTGCCAACCAATGTTTTATTTGACAGTATGTATTGTGGCATATTGGTGTGTTTGTTTTGATTAATGATTGTTTTCCTTGTTTATTTTTATACAGTATTTTATGTTCTATTTTCCTTGTTTTTCTTAATCTTAATAATTTTGACAACACACCTTTTTATGTTCGCTGAAATGTAAATTTACACATTCATAAAATACACTACTTTTTACATAAATATCCATTCTTTGTTTTTTAAAAAAAGGGTCTCCTTTTCATTGAATCAGCCAGTTAATATAATGAAATCACCATTTAACCACAGTGAGTCCAACAAGTGGAATGCACGCACGCACACGCATGCACGCACACACACACCTCCACTCAAGCATTATTTTTTTTGTTATTCAAGATTACCGTATTACACTCACCTGTAGTTGTCTTTGCAGTGCATCCAATCGTGTATATGTTTCTTTTATAATCAGTTTAAGTCTGTCCACTTCAGCATTGCTCTCCTGTTCTACCCTAGCACTTTTTCTCAGCTCCAACTTGTCAACAGCTCTTTGCTTATCTTCATCAGTCTCTTGTGATTCTTGGTCATGCTTTCTTCCGCTCTTCTGATTTTCTTTCTCCATCTTTCCATGATTGCTTTCATGAAGTCCAATTTGCTTTGGTGCACTGCTAATCACCTCTTGTTTTTTATCAACCTCAGCTTTATCTTTAACTCTTTTCTCTTGCTCTATCTTCTGTGTTTCGCTTTTTCTTCCAATATGCTGAACTTTTTTCATTGCCAACCTTTGTTTTTTAACCTTTCTTTCTCCGTGTTTTCTTTGGTGATTCTTTTTTCCAGGAGTATCAATTTCATCAACATCCTCTTCTCCAACACACCACTTTTCTTTTCCTTCCATCTCTTCCATTAGCTCAGGTTTTTGCCCATCTTTGTCTTGGTGAAGATTCGTAGAATGCTGTAGACCACCGACTATTGCTGCGAGTGTGCCATGGAGTTGGAAATGCTTGAGTACACAGGACATGATGAGCTCTTCGAGAACATCTGGCTGGAGAATAGCACTGTAAGAACGGCAAGGAGGAAAGAAAAGAAGAAGAAAAAAACGGAGAAACATAAATTAATACAATATCACCACATCAATAATGTTTCATGTCTACCAGAAGGTTTGTCAGGTTCATGTTGGATTGTGCAGGTTCATGCCCCAGATAAGTGGCAGTTGAGCCCATGTCTCGATTTGTATTCCTTGAACCCAAAGACTGACATAATTTTGCCTTATGGGTTATGTATAAAACGGCATATTTCTATTCAGGCATGCATATCTACATTAATTTTGTAGAAGCCTACTCTAAATTTTTTTAAAAGAACAAAAAAAGAAAAAGCATTTTGTATTCCTCAATCTGCATTCTCTATACTTGATTTATATTAATCTGATGGAATCAAAAGTGATGTTACTTAATGATGAAATGTTGATGAAATGCTTCCTTTAGAGATTAAGTTTTAAAATCGCTGATACTACTCTGTCATGTGTCCAGCTTTAGCTAAACATTTTGTGGGGAACATGCACCAACCCTGAAAAAAATGACAGAGATAAAGTTTTGGACTTATGTTTCATGTTGATATGAAGTGCAGAAAGATGGATTGCTGCACTGAAGAAACAAAAATGGGAGCTAACCATACATTCCTCAGTTTGCAGAGACAACTTTACCACAAATGGGTGAATTTATCATGTGTGCTCTTTTGTCACTTCAATGTTGTTTCTTTTTCCATCTTGTCTATTTTTTTCGTGAAGTGTCCCAATATTATACAACCCTTATACCTCACATCCTCTATTTCTCAGACTTGGTCTGTTTGTGTGCCCTTTTAAATTGATCAATGCATACCTGTGTATCCCAACCATCCCAACTCTTCTCCCTTTGCACTCTCCAGCCCAACTCAACACTATTGTTTATTTTGTCAACACATCTCCTTGGTATTGTTTGTCCCTTAGTTGCTGCCAGATAATTGTTTTGTTATGTTACAACATGCATTCAAGGTTGAGCTTGAACAGAGCTGATCAGACAGTTCTATATTCACAGCTCAGTGCTCTTCCTTCATTTATTTTCTGTGCTGGATGTTCCAATTGATTTTGTTTCCCCTTAGTTTTTCAATTTCAAAAAAACATTTATGTCCATATTTGTCAATATAAATACAGGATAACAAAAATATACAAAGTAATACTTCCAGAACTTGATGAACTCACAAGGATACAATCAAAACAAGTAAAAACACATAAAATTTCACAACCCCCGTTGTTTTAGTAATTTTGCTGCATGGAGTTAAAGGGTTAGCCCATATGAATCTACTATACTAAAAAGATAGAATATGTTTGTATGTATGTTTGTTCGTCCTTTATAGGCGGCCAACCGTTGGATGGAATGAGATGAAACTTGGCATGAGTGATCCTTGGACATGAGAACGGACATAGGGGGTCAAGTTCAAGGTCAAAGGTCACGGGTCAAGGGTCAAGGTCACCGGGTCAATTTCATCCGATCGAGACGGGACCAACGCCATTCGACAGATAATCTTATATATTATTTCCGAGATTGTGGTTTCGTGTCGCGCTATCTTCGACTTTGTTCTGCGCTCGAGTAATGTGATATTCGGCTTACATTATCTCAAAGACCATATGAGGTGATGGTACAAAAAAAAGTAAATAAAATGGTTCTGAAACAGTGAAATCGTATTCCACTTACTGCATTAAAGTAAAATTACTACTGATACTCTGCATCAGTTCCTTTCTCAAACACACCCACCCCAACATGTCGCGCAGAGCGCGGGTTATGCTAGTCAAAATTAAATGACAGTTGATGACGACATTCACTTCCGACTTCCGGTTTTCGAGTTATGACGTCATAAATTGACTAAAACGTCAATTTTCATGTTTCTTTGTCCTTTATAGACGGCCAAACCGTTGGATAGAATGAGATGAAACTTGGCATATGTGATCCTTGGGAACGGACATAAGGATAGGGATCAAGGTCAAGTCAAGTCAAAGGTCACGGGGTCAAGGTCACCGGATAACGTCAATTTCTCAATTTCATCCGATCGAGACGGGACCAACGCCATTCAACAGATAACTGTACCCGCCCATGGGCGGGTACTTTGCTAGTGTACAACTAAAATGGATGCCAGTCTACCAGTCGGCCATCTTTTAACCAGATTGCAAAATAAAGTGAGGGACATGTGTACGCCATCATGTACTGTGCTTGTGCCAAGTTTGAACAAAATTGGACCATGCAAGTCTGAGAAATGGTTGGGGACACACTGAAATAACAAAATGGCCATCAGTCAGCCATCTTTGATTTGATCCCCCCAAAAAATGACGTGCCTATGCAAGCCATCATTCATTATCTGTGTGCCAAGTTTGAACAAGACCGGTAAAAGTGTGTCCAAGAAATGGTGAGGACGTGTTCGACACCAGGTTTTTGTGTTTTTTACAACTAAAATGGCCACCAGTTGGCCATCTTGGATATGATCACGAAAAAATATGACATGCAAATGTAAGCCATCATTTACTATCTGTGTACCAAGTTTGAACAACATCGGTAAATGCTTGTCCGAGAAATGGTTGAGGGCGTGTTCAACATCAGGTATTTTCCAACTAAAATGGCCGCCAGTCGGCCATCTTGGATCTGATGTCGAAAAAAAAGGACGTGCTTATTTATGCAAGCCATCATTCATTACACTGGACAACAAAGATTTTGCTACTGGGGTGGAAACATATGTTCTAGACTAAATTGAGTTCGCTGATTCTGAATCTGAAGTCAGAATTTTCTCAGCACGTCAGGATTTTGTGTTATGGGTAATTCCAGCGTAACGGACGTAACATCGAGACAAAAATTGCATCACTAATGTTGAAATTTTGAAAAGGTTGGCCATGTTACAGAGAGTTTCTTTATTACATATCGTAATTAGTCTCTATGGCTTTCTGATATTGGTACAAACCCCACTGTGTAGACTACTACTAAAGCAAAAATCAACATTTAAGAGGCGTAACGGACATAACATCGAAATGGACACAACTAAAACTGGCCAGAGCACAATTCTTAAATCCTGCGAAATAACGAATTTGTAGTATACCTTTCATTCACGGTAAGCAAACTAAGCATTGGTAGCGTACTTTCTATATTCCAACGATACGATCTGTCTGTTGTTTGTTAAAATATTTTGAAAAGTTCACTGTAACGGACGTAACATTTTCGACAAAATGATAACAGACAGAATAACTTACCGTTGGAAGACGTTGAGGCAGTTCTTTCAAGATGGCCGCCAAATCACGTGACATCATCCACGGAGTAAATATCGCATAAATTATGAAAATTCAGACCTAACTAAACACCGTCCAACAGAAATCCTTTTGAAAAATACATTTTCAAATTTTATGCTTCATGTCCATTATTACGTGGAATTACCCTTATACATGTGGTCCAATTACAGTAGCTTGCCCTGGTGGGTGATTTTGAGTGATGATAAGTTAATATTTTTTGTATTTTTGCTTTCAATTATAGCAATACAACTGTTGCGGAATATTATTTCTCCTTAAAAGAGCTTTAGAATGCAATTGAAACGATTAAAAACTGGTGAAAACTGAGCAAGCTATGAATTTTAAAGTGAAATTCTCAATGTGATATTACAATTTTTAACTAACCCTAACCCTTATGAAAAACTTTGTAAAGGCATTGGTTCACGACAGTAATGACTTCCAATATCTCAGAGAGAAGTGTGGTGCAGAGAAAACTGATGCTAAACTCAAAGCAGGCATTTTCGTTGGGCCCTAGATCCGAGAACTGATATGTGAGCCCTAGTTCAAAAAGAAACTGAACCCACTTGAGTTTGTAGCATGGGAAGCATTTGTGTTGGTTGCGCAGAACTTTCTTGGGACCCATAGAGCTGAACAGTATGCAGAATTAGTGGACAACATGCGAACGGCCCATCAGCGAATGGACTGCAGGATGACTCTGAAAATGCACTTCTTGCTTTCTCATCTTGATTTCTTCCTACATAATCTGGGTGAGGAAAGCGATGAGCATGGCAAAAGGTTCCACCAAGACATTTCAGTCATGGAAACTAGGTATCAAGACCAGTTTAACCCAAACATGATGAGTGATTACTGCTGGTTCCTACAACGGGAAATCAATTCCACACACAAGTGCAAGAAGAAGTGTGTCACACACTTCTGAACACATCTGAACAGTGCCTACGCTGACTATTGAAAGGAAGAGTGTAAACTTGAAGTGTTGTTTCTGAATCACCCATAATGGAGAAGATTTCCCTCATAAAGTTTACACCCTTCCTAAGATTACCATGTTCTAATGTTTTATTAACTTCCCTTTCTGCAACTTGTTTATGTTCTTGGTATATATACTATACATTATACACGGAGATCAATCATGTTTATCTAAATATGACGGGAAAGTAATTACTAAGCACTGATATTCGATGTACAATGTGGCGATCTGCAATAATAAAGTATCTAATGTAGCATGCTGGGTATCATGAAATATATATATATATATATATTATATATTGTTGCGGTTCTGGAAACCGCATGGCTCTAAGGCAATGGCACCCAACATACAGTGATACCCAGACAGTTATTTCATCAATATACGTGCAGT
>CM068955.1:13218987-13242930 GCA_035128595.1 Eptatretus atami
GGTTATCCCAGAACGGAACGGACCGCTTAAGCAGCTCATTTCCAAGCGGTCCCGTTGAGGTATAATCTCTCGGTAACCTACCTGCGCGAATAATTAGGTAATTCCGAAGATTTGGCGATCGGACCCTCGTAGCGCGGGTAGAGTGCGGACAAGGTTGTGGTGGGATTAAACACCCACCGTGACTGGTTTCTGGCGTTGTTCCAGAAAGTCACGACCTGGATTGTCCGTTCAGTGGGCGAAGCGACCGGCTATTGGTTAGACGGCGGTCGTTTGCACGCCGGCGGCGGAATTCTACCAACAAATATATATATATATATATATATATACTATATATATATTATATATATATAATAAATATATATACACACATATGTATAAATATATATACACACATATGTATAATATATATAATATATATATACACATACAGTATATATAAATGTATACACACCACATATATATATGATATATATATATATATATTATTGTATATATTATACTGTATATATATGTATGTATATATATTATATATATAATGCATATACATATATGTTGCCGGTGGATGTCTTGGAACACCACCGGGCGAAGAAGAATTTTGTCTCACAAGGGACACTTGGATACCATTGACCAGAGTCGCAGGGCCAGGCTGAATGGCAGAGCTGAGCTGTTCAGGGAGCTGAAGCGGACATTGTGCACGTGCACGTGCACGCACCTTATAACTGCACGTGCACTACGGGTGGACATTGTGGCCTATGTGCGAGGAATCTGTCAGGAGGTAGAGCATCGACTGTGCTCAAGTGATTCTCGACCTGCTTACAGGGGAATTCACGCATTGCGTTCCTCCAAGCCCATTCCTCAGTGTGCTACAGTTGGAGCAGAAGGTGGTCGGCTCTTGGCAGAAGAGTCCGAAGTGAAGGCCCGCCCAGCCATTTACTTTGAGTGACTGCACCAAGCTGATCCACCAGTTGTCGAGTTGGATGTCAGGGGTGTTACTATCCGTATTGCTGACCCTCCAATCAACTGTGATCCACCATAGTTTGTGGAAACACAGGCTGTGGTGAACCGGATTAAATGGGGTAAAGCTCCTGGGATCTGTAGCATCCATGCTGAACGTCTCCATGCAGGTGGAAATGCTGTACTCATGTTGTTGCATGCAGTTCTGTGCTCTGCCTGAAACACACGTGTCATCCCAACTGGAACTGGAAGAGGGGCCTTGTTGCCGCTCTCTGGACAGGGAAGGGTGATCACCAGGACTGCAACAACTAACGAGGGGTGACGCTGCTCTCAGTGCCGGGCAAGGTCTTTACTCAGATAATTCCTGAAAGGGTTCACCAGCATCTGCTTGAGCACTAGCATCCAGAGCAGTCAGGCTTTGCACCAAAGAGGTCAACAATCGACCGTATTCTTGCTTTTCCGGTCCTCAACAAACGCAGACGAGAGCTTCGGCAGGGGCTGCTTGCAGCCCATGTTGATCTCTACAAAGCGTTTGATTCAGTGAATCGGGATGCCCTCTGGAAGATTCTTGGTCTTCGTGGAGTGCCAACAAAATTGATCAATCTGATGTCTGAACTGTATTTTGGTACTGAGAGTGCTGTGAGATGTGGTGATACCATCTGCCTTATTTCCAGTTGTTACTGGAGTTCGTCAGGGGTGTGTACTGGCACGCACAATTTTCAGCACTTGTTTGAACTGGATTCTGGGGAGGATGTCGGAGAAATCAAGCTGTGGTGCATCATTTGGGTGTGTCAAGATCTCTGATCTTGATTTCGCAGACGATGCAGTCATATTTGCAGAGACTTGATCCATCCTTTTGGGAGCCCTCAAGGTGCTGAATAAGGAGTCAGAGCTGCTAGGATTACGGGTTTCCTGGGTCAAAACTAAGATCCAGGCTTCCAATGACATATTGGGTGCTGCGATCTTGTCTGTACCTGTTTGTGATGAGGATGTTGAGGTCACGGAGAGATTCACTTACCTTGGCAGTGATATTCATGTTTCTGCTGGCTGTGACCCAGAGGTCAATAGTTGTCTGGGTCGGGCCTGGTGAGTCATGGATTCGCTGGATCATGGGGTGTGGTCCTGCCGGTACCTGTGCAGGCGGACGAATGTCCGAGTCTTCAGGTGCTTGGTGCTTCCAGTCTGGCTCTCCAGGTGTGAGCTGGATAGTCCAAGAGCATCAGTTGCGGCTGTATGGACATCTGGCTCGTTTTCCTGATGCTGATTCTGCTCACCAGATTCTCTCAGCGAGGGAGCCTCCTGAGTGGAGGAGGCCAATGGGCCAACCATGTTCCTCGTGGTTGCAGCAGGTTGATCAGCATCTCAAGGAGATGGGGATGGGCCAGGCATCTGCCTGGGGGATGGCCAGATGGAGGCCTCTGGAGTCCCAGTGGAATGTGGATGCAGCGACGTGCAGCTCTGGCACATGCTCTAAACCTGACCTTACCTGAACCTAGTTCTATGGGCCTATCACTTCGCTATCGCCGACAGGTTGGTGGTCTCTCTGTCTTCTGCATCATTTCTGGTCTTGCAACCTCTTCTCTCCTTGTTTTAACCTCCACGGGTATCTGTAGGATGCACAATGTCCACCAGCAACCCCCTTATCGGGAAACTGTCTGAATCCAGAATCACTGCTCACCTCCCCTCGTTTATTCCTCTTTTATTCCCACCTGTGGAACTACCTTCCACACTTCATTCTCATTTTCCACTCCAGGTATTCAAGACAGCTGTTCACCATCATCTCAGATCATCCCCCATCCCAAACCATGATATTTTTAACCGCGTTAATCGCCTTACCCCCAAGCCTACCTCCTTAAACATTTACAGTTTTTATCGTTCCTGAGAGTTTGTGTCGGTATCCATCTTGTCCATTCCGTGTATCCTCCCCACATCCCTTATTTGTTCACGTCTCCCTCTATTTTGTCCTTCAAACTTGCTGTTTGTGTCCCCCCCCCACACCCCACACCCCACCACAACTGTTCCCCCTCTCTCTCCTGTTCATTTTGCTATGTTGCATACCAATCCATTCAGCATTCTCACTCTTCCACGAGCTTTGACTTCAGTAATACTCAAAAGCAAAAATGGAAGAGGTGAGCAGAAGGCAAGGAAATGAAGAGAAAAAACAAATTTACAGAAAAAGAACTTAATAGAATGAAATGATAAAAGTGAAAATTAAAGCTGAACGAAAAAGTAGAAAACTGAAAAAGAAACAAAAAAGGAAGTCCAGAGAAGTCGTGACCAAAAATAAAAGAAAAACACTACAAAAGAGAAGCTAATTGTTGCATAATAGTTTGCAATCTGAAAAAAAAAAATTCACAACTGGAGTTATCTGACAAATGAGCACAGCCTACCTTTCCAGTGAGAAGGTACAGTCGTGTGAGGATCGGCAGAAGAGACTGTGCAAATGAAAGACAAAGGAGTTGTGGGTGGCAGAGCGTGGTGAGGAGTGAAGGAATCAGGCAGCCAACCATGGAATGGCGGATGAGTGTCTCAAGTGCTTCCAACCTCAAGGAAAAACAAAAATAAAAGGGCGAGTTCAATAAAATTGTAAAAATATGAAAGGATTATTTTAAAATCTTTTCAGATAAATTGAATTTGTGTTGTACAAAGTAAAATGAATTTCAAATTGGACTCGTAGGAAGAAAAGGAAGTGGGTAAGATGATAAAGTGTATTTTTAGTATTTTTTTTATGAATAAGCACCGACAACAACTATCAATACCCAATTATACCATGAGAATGGAACAAAAGTGGTTGGGGAAGAATTGGACTGGAGTGTCATCCACTGGACGTGGAACATGCCTTCCATGGCTTCAGTGACACTGTGTACCCACCCACTTCCCCACGGGTGTAGTTTTGCGGTTGCCGTTGGCTAAATACAAGCTCGTCTGCCTTTTGATGGTTGCCATTGGCTAATACCAGCTCATCAGCCTCACATCGAGGGTTCCACTAACCCTCTCGGCTACCTGAGTTTCCACAAACCAGTCCAATCCGGATGGCTGTTTTCTTCGGAGACACCATCTCCTTAATCCCGATGGCCATTGGCTCCAGAAGGGAGCTCGTCTGCCCTTTGTAAATAACGATATAAAATGTGCGCTGATAACAATATAAAGGTGGACAAAGCATCCAGGTTTGAAAAAGGAGATAACAAACCGAATTGAAATGGATGAACTGTGACTGTTCGGGATTTGCTGAGCAAGGGATTGACTGAAAGTCAAAACATCCTGGCAAGCTGGAAGCACTGTGCCAGCTAACCGGAGTACAGCATCTTGGAAGTCCTAGAAGAGGAAGAGAGAGGATAGGAAAATTCAGATAGGTTTTTTTTTTCTACAGGGTCGACGGTTCATGGAAGAGCTGCCACACAGAAATCTCATGCACGTGTATGTATGCACGCACGCATACACTTACTTTTAATACGAGACAATCACAGCCATTGTTGGCCTTGGATGAAATAACCTGGTGCACTCTTGGTGCCAGGAGTGCAATATAATGCTGTCTCACCTCCCCACTCCTCCACCCATACCCCTCACCCCACTCCACTCCACTCCACGACCCTTCCAGCAACCCTCCCCACCCCCACACCCATGGGATGCCAACCTGCAGGGTTTTATCTCTAATCTATCCTCTAGATGCTGACTCGACCGGGGTCAGAGTCAAACCACTGCCTACCAGACCCAGAGTGCCATACTCTAATAACAATGCCACTGAGTCTAATAGTTTGAACTTTCATCTTTGAGCTGTCTCATTTTCGGATTCCAAAATATTTTGGGGTTTTAACTTTTAAATCATCGACGAAAATTAACAACGAATACCAAAAGTGAAAAATTACCCAAAAAACTCAAATTATTTAATTTAACTTTAAATGTTTTTTTAGAGCTATCGAGACACATGGAAGAGCATAACAGATCAAGGGCCAAAATGACACAAAGGAAAAACAGTGGGGCAATAACAAAGAGATGCACTACAGCCCAAGGAGAGGCAATTGTAGAAGGGAAAGGACAGAATCTCAACAGATGAAAGAAAGTGAAAGAGTGGAAAGGAAAATACCATGAGGTTATAATGGCCAGAAGACTTCAAATCACGGAGGGAAGAGTTCATGACAACAGACTCAGGAAGACAGTGGAGAGTAAGTAAAAATAACTATGAAGGAATGGAGTTAAGTGTTCCATTTCGACAAAGGGTAGGTAACTAAGAAAGTGTATCTGGCAGAATGTGTGCGACTTGGAGCAGTGGGAAAGGCAAACATCTGAGAGGGTTGGAAAAGCAAGACAATAAATGAGCCGGTAAAAGACCCCAAGGCCAAGATTGGTAACAAAATTGCAAACTTGTAACACAACATATACTTTTTCACAAATACATTCCTGCATAATGACATCCATACGTACACAATTATATCCTTAACAAAATCATTATTATGTACGTAATACATGATGTTGTTTTAAGCAACTATGAGTGCATCATTTAAAGTAATTAAACAATCTATATTTAAAGTGATAAAAATTTACTCTGCCGCACACTCGTATGTACACAAAAAAATGACAATTTTTTTTTAACAAAAAACAGACGTATACATCTTATACTATTTTATTGGCATATGATGGATTATTATGATTATCTTGAAAGAAAAATTTTTTAAACATCCAACGCACTACTTAAAAAAAAAACGATTTCAACTTCAAAGAAGACTTGTATCGGAGTTGATTGAGGAAAAGGAAGCAAAGATAGGGAAAAGTATAAACAATATGAAGCATCTCTCTCTGGACATACACAGTGGCTGGAACAATTTTTCAACATTATCCAACTTCTCCTTCATTGATTTGTACCTTCACATCTCCAACTATCATGCCCAATATCCCATCCCTGGTAATATTATTAAGAGGGTGCAGCAATTTCCAGAAGCAGCTCGCCATTTTCATGGAAACCCATGCACCCCACACAATTGGAACCTTCATCCGAAATGTCATTGAATATAACTAGTCCCTCCATGTTGGTGCTGATGCTTCCCATCTTCGCAGTCTTGAAAGCAGAATCCAATGCTTTGCATATGTCATTGACATATCGTGGCATGAGGTTGAGTCTCAGGGTATACTTTATGCTCACCGCAAAAAGAATGCTAAAGTTACAGTATTTTAATCTCTTGTATGTTCTTGCTCATCCAATCCACCTGTCTCTTTGACCAACCCCCACCAAGGTCAAACAAGTTCACATTGTTAACCTACCAAAACCTAAGTTCAATGCATATCCATGAGTGAAACTGCAGACCTTTTGAAAAAATAGGACCACTGGACCTGAGGCTTATCTGGGTCCTGGACTAATGTTGTAACCTAAATTTGGTAGCATTCTGACTGGTGGGTCTGGAGAGGAAAGTTTTTGAAGGAATTTACACAATTTTCCCAAACATTTACTAAATCTGCCATTTTGACACACTTCCAGTAACATGATCGGCATGACCTTCACAATTTAACATCACGACTATGTCCGAATGTTGCAACCCAAATTTGGTAGTTTCTGAGAAGAAAGCAAATACCTATGTTGGGAGACCCCCCCCCCCCAACATGGACCACCTGAGACCCCAATTTTTTCAATGGCGAGAAGAAACTTTGGTTTATAACGGGTGATGAAGGTTGTGGTCAAGTTTCATCAGAATTGTATGTGTAGTTTTTGAAAAGAAAGCAAATACCTATTTTGGGGGGGCAACCTCCCATAGACCCCCATTGCGCATGCTTTTGCACATGGTGGAAAAGAGCCTGCCGGCTGTTCAGAGTTTGTGTCTGCAGCACGAGTGAGCACATTGGTGGTTTGGAGTCAGTAGGTAGGATGGGGAGGTAGAGGGTTGAATTTTCCTGAGAATGGAGCTTTTGATGCGGAAACAAAAGATACTGTGCTATAATTATATATTAAATGCTAATATAATTTGATGTTTAAATTTAAAAGGCTGAATGTCTAAACTCTGATTTGCTTTGAAATCTTATGTCCCAAACCCATCACTTTCCATTCCCACCTTACCCAGTCGCACCCAGCTGTTCTGGACTTTGCGTCCTTTCCTCCTAACAAGGTAGAGAACTTCTGTCAAACCTCACACAGATTCTGCAACCGGTCCAGACGCATCAGCTCACGTGTCCAAAAAACCTGCTTTGCTGTTCTTGCTCACCCTCTCATTTGCTCAAGGTCATCTGCCATCTGCTTGGAATCAGCAAACATTACTGCTCTGCATAAAAAGGTGCAAAAACAGATCCCTGCAAGACAGACAATCAACCTTCTCCCAATCATCAGCAAAGTTGTGGAATCCATAATTGTTCAGACATTAAATCTTCCTCTTCACCAATGGCTTCTGTGATCATCAATTTGGATTAGACCAGGTCACTCTACCCTGCATTTGCTATTTCTACCCTCCAACAATGGATGGAGATCCTCGATGCCAGACATGAGATCAGGCCATCTTCCTAGACATATCGCGTGCTTTTGACATGGTCTGGCACCCTGCCTGCTCCCAATCTCTTCCTTTGGTATCCAAGGCCATCTCCACTCATGGCTCACAGACTTCCTCTCCTGTCACAGCCAATGTGTGGCCCTTAATGGAGTTCTCTATCACCTCTTCCTGTCACCTCATCACCTCTTATGCCTGGTGTTGGCTTAATGGTTAGGGTGGCGGGCTTTGGATCAGAGTCCTGAGTTAAATCCCGCTCAGCTGTTGAATTAATACCAGGTGGGTTAACTCGACCTGTCATCCTTCCGAGGACGGCAAAATGAGTGCCAGTATGCTGGTATACTGTGTCAGAGTGGCAACCCATCCAGGATTTACCAATAGCCAAGGAGACTGCTTAAGCAGCACCAACGCTCTGCACAGAGTAGGTCCCAATCTCCTCCTCTTACTGTTCAGGCTGGAGTTCCTCAAGCAGTGTTCTGGGCCCTGTTCTTTTTCTGGTTTTCATCAATGATCTCTCCAGTCTCTGGAAAATCCTCTTTATCTCTTTGCAGATGACTCCACCCTCTGCCGCACCAATCTGTCATCCTCAGCAGCAAGCAGCAGCTTCTTCGCTCACTGCAGATCTGGGTAAATCACAAGCTGGTCTAACACGTGGAACATGTCTTTCAATCCTGACAAATCTCACACATTCACGATGTTCTCCGAAAGGACCATTTGTAAACCCCCCCCCCATCTACTTTCTCAACAATCCGCTGGAAGAAGTCCTTTATTCAAGCTTCTGGTCTCACGATCTGCCACGATCTTTCCTGGGAAACCCACATTCCAACCTGGCCTCCAAGCCAGTCGCCGACTGGGAATCCTCTGTCGTGCAAAGTCCCCTTAGCCCACCTGAGCTCCTGACCACATACAAAGCTTTCGTCCACAGCCCGATGGAGTACTGCTCTCCCCTCTGGCTGGTGCTCCTGCCTCTCACCTTTCTCGCTTCACGCTGTGGAAACCAAGGCATTTCGATCATTGGTATCTCCCGCGATGAGGCTGAGTCTTTGGGCCTCCACTCTCTCACCACAGGCAGTCGGTGGTCTTTCTGCCTCTACCATCTCCTCCCGGTCTCGCACCCCCCCCCCTGTTCTGTCTGCGATATGTCCCCCCCCCACCTCCTCATATTTTTGCAGGGCGCTCAAGATCCACCAGCAACCCCCTTCTGATAAAAACTACGAAAATCATGAATCACTGCTCACCTTCACTCTTTTATTCCTCTTTTTTTCCCGCCTTTGAATAAACTCCCACACACTCTTCAATCCCATTCTTCCCTCAGGCCTTCAAAACAGCTGATCACCACCACCTCTTATCTTCCCCCATCCAAAACCTCGATCTTTTCTACCCCCGTTAATCCACCCCAAACCGTCCTCCTTCAAATTCCCTGCTTTCCTTCTGAATGTCCCTGAATATCCATCTTGTATACCCCATGTTTCCCGCCCCATCCCTCTCCCTTCCACAGATCTAATGTCTCTGTTCCACACTGTTTTTGTCTTTCCCTCTCCCCCCTTTTGTCTCATGCCCCCCTTGCTGTGCATTGTGTGTTAGCTCTCATAGAGCCTTGAAAATGTATACAAATTTTTTTTTAAAGGATAGAACGTATTGCTTACTTGTGTGATTGAATTTCCTCTGATTCTCCATAGGCATATGTATTAAATAAATGGTCAAATGTAAAGGAGGGATGAGTATTCTTTGACACAGCAAAAGCCTCGTGAAGCTCCTGCGTTTTCGTAAAATAATATATCGGTAAAGCAAAGAAAATAATGTGAGATAAATAGCTTACTGTGTGAGAATTCTAAAGTGTGTATGCATGGCTTGGCTTTGGCCCTAACTATTGCACTCACTCCATCTGCCCAACGCTCCGGCTTCCCAGGTCTGTCCAGCCAACGTGAGCACCACCTTTCGAGACACAATCATTCTCTTGCGAAGCCCAACGAAGCAAGCACAAAACTAGCACCAAAGCCAAGAACCAACGCACCGCACCAGCGGCTCTTCTGCCCTTTCTATAACCGTTCAGCAAGGGCAGGGCCTAAATGTGGATCGGCCTCTTGGGGTAAAATCTCGGCCACCGATTGGCACATCACTGCTTTAGCCCCACCCACGCCAGACCTCGACGACTATTCCTGCCCAACTGGTCACTCAACCATGGCACACAATGGACCCTCCGTGATTAACATGAGTGGAGGCTCAGGATGCATTACAGGCTTCGGGGCAAATGCTGGGAGCTCATAATTGCTTGTAGGAGCGAACGGAGTGATTATTTAGCATCATGACATGAATGGCCAATTTGTTTCCTGAGGTTTTGATAAAGTCCGGAGAATGAAAGTGTCTACCATTGTGTCCTGCGTTACCTCCCCCGTGCTTCCAAGACATGGCAGCGTCTGTGGGGTGGGTAGATGAGTTTATGATGAAGGAAGGTGGGGTAGTTCATGTGTAGTGGGTGTGGTGGAGGTGATGTTGTGGTTAGCGGGTTGTGAGGTTTTCCGGTGTTGGGGCAATGAATGGCGTGTGTAATGCCTTAATGCAATGAGAATTAACATGTGAAATAAAAACCAAGTGTTAATAAAAATGTGTACTAATAAATGATAAGGGTTGTGTACTTACAGTGTCGCTGAAGGAAGATTATGGGAAGGTTGAGTAATCGGGTAGTTTGGTCTTGTCACGTGATTAAAAATGAGCTTTTGCTGCGATATGGAAATTGGCCAGCACCTATGAACACCGCGCACGCCACGAAGCTCGTAGGAGATTTACAATTACCCCCTAAGAAATGGAGAGAAAAGGGGAAAAACCTATCTAACCCTTTACCAACGCATTCAATCACATTCATTCCACTACATAAGGGAAAGGGACTACTCTTCACTAAAACTATGGAAATATAACTAAACTGAGGGACCTGTATATTGTGTGCAATTGCCTTTGGGACCAGTTCCTACAACCACAACAATATTAGTATTAATTTATGATTGAAATGATGCTGTTTGGAATGAAAATATCGAGAGACTGAGTTTAAAGTAGAATGAGGAAATTATGTGAGGGTTTCCACCCGTGACATTCGCAGATTCGCCATGACATCATTGAAATACTTTGTTTACCTCACGAGTGTTTGAAATGTTGCATTTTGTTATAATAATGGTATAGTATTAATTTGGGATTGGAAATATGTTGTTTGGTATGAAAATATAGAGAGATTGAGTTTTAAGTAGAATGAGAAAATTATGTGAGGGTTTCCCACCCACGGCATTCACAGATTCGGCATTTGTAGATTTGCCACATTGTGACATATAAATATTACCCATCTTACTTCTGTTGGAGTCGGCTGCAGTAAGTTTTTTGCCCAAGTCCTTCACAAACCGGCTGCATAGCACAAGTGCCTCGGTAGTTAATAGCAATATTAACGATACAGCATTGCAAAATAATAATATTAATAATAATATTGACAACAATAATAGTACAACAATTGGCAGTAATAAAATGAATACGGTCATTCCCCCCTGCCACCCCCCCGGAGAATAACGTGACCCCCCCCATATTTTTATATAATAATATAAAATAATAATTTTATATTATTATTTAAAAAAATACAACAATGGAGCAGTGAATACAGAATGCACAGACAACATGATCTTCCATAGATAAATTTCTAATTATTTTATTTGATTAGAATAACGGTTACCTCCTAAACTCACCTCCAACCATAAACACAAACTCGCCAAAAAGCTGATCCAGGTGTGTGTTCCATTACCAATCAGCTTGCTCGATCACTTACCACTGGCCAGCCGTTCCTGATGAACCGTTTTATTGGAGTACTTGTTTGAGTGCTTAAGCGACTTGGCGAGCGCTCTGCAAGCTGATTAGTAATGGAACACACTCCAGCACTTGTGCTAGATGGCCTCGGAGCCTTTTCTGGTTCTGCCGCTTGTGTAATGAAAAAAAGTTAATTTCAGGTGAATTCCAACCCTTTTTGCAATTGCTGAGCGATTTACACTTGTCAGCACCGATGGGGTAGTTTTGTTTCATCCTTTGGACAGGTGCTCAGCTGACATCTCATTTTAAAAACCACAACATTCCACCGTGTGCATTGGTTAATCAATTTACTAATGAGGGGTTGTTATGTACAATAAATTTTCGTGTGGATTTCTGAAACAATATCGACATGCATTAACATTTGGAATTGCACAAATTTTATTGCGATTTATGTTGCATTTGTATCCATTCAACATAGCTATTATACCTCTTGCTTTCTCGACTAACCTGACCCCCGAATTTTGTTATAGTCCTGTCTGGTTAAGCATCAGGAGAAAACATTTTTTTAATCGATTCATTCCATCACAGTGCTTTCTTGTCTTGAAATGGAGCATTCCCTTTACGCTGTGTTTATCACCACTCACAAGTTGATATGTTTTGCCCGGAAAAGTGAGACCCCAACCTCGGGGGCTCCGTCTCGAAAGATAGTGAAACACGATCGGTCATGTGGGGGGGCCCGTTATCTCGAGGTGCCATGCAATTGCATGGGTTGCATACCCCTCATACCGCCTCTGCCCACAAGCGCTGCCTCTGCCCACAAGCCTACAGCCATAGCAAGTAATCGTTGAGGAGGTAAATGAGAACTGGGAGGTGGGTTGAGGGGATAGCAATTCCAGGAAAACAGGTCCTCTACAAGCTAATCCCCATTAACATTTTAACCCCATGTGTATACACACAAATTAAATATGCTGTAGTTGCTAACACTGCCTTTAAGTACATCAACATGCAAACATTCACGGTGTTTGCCGTGCACAAAACAGTGCATCATTTTGAACACCTTGTGTTTTTCTATCCATTCTTGATTATACATGAATACATATACTTTATATTCCAGAAGGAAAAATATGGAAAGGTAAAATAAATCCAAAAAATATATATTCCTTGTTTGTGAAAAGTGGAGTGAATAACGAGGAAAAAAAAATACAACAATGGAGCAATTAATACATAATGCAGAGACAATGGTAAAATTGGGATCTTAGGAAATGTGAATCAATGCCAGACCACAACATTCAAACGCACCTTAAGTGTTTCACCATGTAGAGATGAATCACTATCATCTGACGCTGATGCTGGGAAAAGCACAGCTGAAGAGAGAACAAAACTCTGAAGAGCAGAGAGATAGCGCAAACAAGGGGACCAAACCTACAGACAAAGGAAGGGATCACTCACATTAAGCATCACAGCCAATTATGTCAAGAATCTTGTGTTGCAACTTTCCTGGATTTCACAATACATCTGATATTATATGAGACTGCATGTTAATGCAGTTGCCCAGACTTCGTTTAAGGCCCGAAACCCCTTTACATTTTCTGACCACACCAGATGCAAAAGCTCATTATGTCTTTCAACCCTTAGAATTCTATCTCTATGACTTCTCCTTCTCCTTCTCCTCTCAGAAATGACCAGACAGGAAATCCTCTTATTTACTATATCAACAACCCTCTCAATGAAGTTCAGACATTCAAACTCCTGGGTCTCATTTTCAGCCATGATCTCTCTTGGGCAAACCACATATCCAAGTTGGCCTCCCAAAGCCAGCTGCTGACTGGGCATCCTCCATCATACAAAGTCCTTCCTTGGCACACCTGAACTCCGATCTACCCCCAAGACTTTCATCCGCAGCTCAATGGAATACTTGCTCTCCCCTCTGGGCCAGCTCCCCTGCCTCACACCTTGCTCAGCTTGACGGGTGGAAACGAAGACCTTCAAGATCATCAGTATCTCCCACGATGAAGCTTTCACTTCACCACAGCCAATCACTTTGCCATCGCTAAGAGGTCAGTGGTATCTCTGTCTTCTTCCACCTCCTTTGTGGTCTTCTACACTCAGCCTTCTCCATCCCCTCCCCACGTATCTGCAAGGCGCACGTAGTCTACTAGCAACCCTCTTCCACGGGGTGGATGTCTTGGAACTCACCATCGGGTGAAGAAAAATTTTGTCTCTCAAGGGACAATGGGTTCCATTGATCAGAGTCACAGGGACAGGCTTAATGGCAGGGCCGTGCTGTTCAGAGAGTTGAGGCGTAAAACTGCACATGCGCTGAGGGTGGACAAGGAGGCCTATGTGCGAGGAATCTGTGAGGGGGGTAGAGCATCACCTGTGGTCAAGTGGTTCTCGTCCTGCTTACAGGGGAATTCACGCATTGCGTTCCTCCAAAGCCCGTCCTTCGGTGAAATGCAGTTAGAGTGGATTGTGGTGGGCTCTTGACAGAGGAGTTGTAAGTGAAGGCCCGCTGAGCCGGTTACTATGAGCGGCTGTACCAGGCTGATCCACCAGCTATTGAGTTGGATGTAGGAGGTGTTACTATCCCTATTACTGACCTTACAATCAACTGTGATCCACCTTCGTTTGTGGAAACACAGGCTGCGGTGAACCAGTTTAAATGGGGTAAAGCTCCAGGGATCTGTGGCATCCATGCCAAACTTCTCAAGACTGGTGGAAATGCTGCACTCATATTGTTGCATGCAGTTCTGTACTCTGCCTGGAACACAGGCATCATCCCAACTGACTAAAAGATGGGCCTTATTGTCCCTCTCTGGAAAGGAAAGGGTGATCGCCAGGACTGCAACAATTACCGAGGGGTGGCGCTACTCTCAGTGCCGGGCAAGGTCTTTGCTCGGATAATTCTTGATAGGGTTCGCCACCTGCTTGAGCACCAGTGCCCAGTGCAGTCAGGCTTTACAACAAAGAAGTCAACAATTGACCGTAACCTTGCCCTTCGGATCCTCACCGAACACAGATGAAAGTTTCGCAGGGGCTGCTTGCAGCCGATGTTGATCTCTGCAAAGCATTTGATTCAGTGAATCGGGATGCCCTCCAGAAGATTCTTGGTCTTTGTGGGGTGCCACCAAAACTGATGAATCTGAAGTCTGAACGACACTCTGGTACTGAGAGTGCTGTGAGATGTTGTGATACCATCTCCAACATATTTCCACTTGTTACTGGAGTTTGTCACAGGTGTGTGCTGGGCCCCACACTTTTCAGCGCTTGTATGGACTGGATTCTGGGGAGGATGTCGGAGAGATCAAGCTGCGGTGCATCGTTTGGGAATGTCAAGGTGTCTGACCTTAATTTGGCAGATGATGCAGTCATCTTTGCGGAGATTCTGGATATCCTTTTGGGGGCCCTCGAGGTGCTGAATGAGGCGTCAGAGCCACTGGTTTACGGGTTTACTGGATCAAAACTAATATCCAGGCTTGCAATGGCATCTTAAATGCTGCTATCTTGTCTGTACTTGTTTGTGGTGAGGTTATCGAGGTCATTGAGAGATTCACTTCCCTTGGCAGTGATATTCATGTCTCTGCTGGCTGTGAGCCAGAGGTCAATAGATGTCTGGGTTGGGCCTGGGGAGTCATGGATTCACTGGATCATGGAGTGTGGCACTGTTGGTACCTGTGCAGGACAACGAAAGTCCGAGTCTTCAGGTCCTTGATGCTTCCAGTCTTACTCTACAGTTGTGAGACTTGGACTCTGACCAGGGATCTGAGATGGAGAATTAATTGCTTTGGTACCAGGACTCTTTGGAGAATCCTTGGCTGTCGCTGGTCTGACTTTGTGTCCAACGAGCGGTTGCTGGGAGAGACTCAAATGAGATTTGTTACCTGCATAGTCCGTGAGGGTCAGCTGCGGCTGTATGGAAACGTGGCTCATTTTCTTGAGGCTGATCCTGATCACCAGATTCTCGCAGCGAGGGAGTCTCATGAGTGGAGATGGCCAATGGAAGACCACGTGTCTCACGGTTGCAGCAGGTTGATCAGCATCTCAAGGAGATGGATATGGGCCAGGCATCTGCCTGGGGAGTGGCCAGATGGAGGCCCCTGGAGTACCAGCGAAAAGTGGATGTATCAACACGCTGCTCTGGCGCATGCTCCCTTCCCTGACCTAACCTGACCAGTTCACTACTCATTTCCTTTAGATTGGCTGGAATCAAGTACTTAGGAATCAATTCTGCCCACCACTACTCGTTATCTCGAAATCGATGGAATTTGTGATCATGTCTGCCCAGTGACATCGCACACTCTTGCTCCAACAAGCTTATCCAAAACCTCCACTTCCTGTGTCAAAGACATCACCTTCCTCGACTTTTTAGCAATTGCTTCACCTCCAGCAACAGTTTTCCTCTCCGTGCCATGGTTAAAATCACCAAGAGAAATAATAACCAAAAACAAAGCAATTGATTATAATGCAGTGTTGACAGGGAGATAGGTACAGGATAGCACTACGTGCTGCATGTCTCAGTGACCACCTGCTGCAGCAGCGTTGCTGAATTACAATTATATGTGAAAAGTCGAAACTGCGTGAAGTCCCAGCAGGGGTCCTCATCTACTTTTTGCTCTGAATGGATAAACGCCAGAGGCCATTAACACATAATTAGGCACAGACAGAATCGAAGAACATGAGAGGGGATTAACTCAGGAATAATTTTTCAGTTAAATTAGCACCATAAGGTGAGGCTTTAATGGTCGATCTCTGGGGGAGGATAAATTGGTAATGTTCACTGGTGGAATTGTGGGAATTAACAATTCGGACAAGGGCCTGCCAAACTTATATTTGTGCAATTATCTCAATTTTCCAGCACTGGAAAATGCATTTTCATTTTTCCAGGAATTTCAAGGAGTTTCAAGGACTGTGCAAACCCTGCATAGTCAGGGTATGGTTGCCATCTCCAGGCATGCTTTAATCACTATGCTCCTTATATTTGGGGCAAGCTTTGCTCTTTATTTATTGTGGTTTTTATTTTTGGAAGCTTACATGGAGAGGGCATTCGGTAGGGTCAGAAGCCAATGATTTACCAAAAGCTGCTGTTTGCATGTGCAAAAGTATTGAAGGTTGGAATACAAGAATAAACTGCAGCTTGTTAAGAGTTGACAACTGTCTGTCTGCATGTGTGGGTATCAACCAGTCTAGCAAAGATAAACAGAGCCAAAGGACTTGAGATGACACCAATGTTATTTATTGATAGCAGAGCCTATCGGTCGCTTCGCTTTCAGATGAATTAGTTGTCCTGTTTGCCAAAAATTTTGAGTGAGAAGGAGAAGGCAAGGAAGACAAATATACGCATGCAAAGAGCCCTTTAACCAGTCACCCCCACCTCCCTCCCCGGCCCCATCCCTAGGTCCCCTCATTTTGCCACCCATTCGTCCTGACGTCCCTTCCATGTCTCACACACAACAGGCGTTGACAAGCCCATCTGTTTTTTTTCTTTGTTCGTTTGTTTATTTATTTATTTATTTATTTTTGGGGGGGGGGGACGTGGGAAGGAAATGGAAGGAGGATAAATTTACCCATGCGAAGAATGCTGTAACCTCAGCGTTGCCCAGGTTAAAGAGGAAATTGTAATGCCCTCTGCCACCACCACCAAGTGGCGCGACACAGTACACATTTACGTAGAGAATTTACGCCCCCCTCATCACCGCGTGAGGCTGCAGCCACATAGCCTATGTTACCCCCGCCCCCACAAAGTTGTATTTGCACCCAAGTTTGGACTTTTTAACTTTAAGATGTGGCTGTGCATAAGAACAAAGAAAGATAGATAGACAGCGGGAGAGGGAGAGGGAGAGGGAGAGAGAAGAGAGAATGAATGGCGTGTATATATACATATATATATATAATATATATATAATATATATATATATATAACCAAATTTCAAGATTAAATATTCAGTCTTGCCATTTAAGACACAATTTTCCATTATTCTTTATTACATAAATAATGACGTGCAAAGCATAAAACTACTGCAACAATTTCTGAACTTGCTGAGAGAACCGCCCATTGTGTGGGAACACTAGCAGGATGCCTTTGAGTTGTGGCTATAGACAAGGCCATTAGCATTGTTCAGGCCTCAAAAGGAGGGAGGATGGTTTTATGGCATGCTGTTTATGAACAGAAGGACCAAATAGTCACATATTTGAGGCTGGAGACACACCATTCTACATGCATTTTTTCTATTTACATTTGAGGCTGGAGAACATGCCTTTTCCGATTGTACCCCATAATCAAAAAGAAGATAAACCATTTCCTATTTTAATTTAATTAAAAACCATTATCTTTGAAACAGGAATTGTGTCAATGTGTTTGAAATTTACATGGAAAACATGGCCTTCAAGGGGTAACTTATTTGCACCTGGCAGCCAATTTCACTCCCCAATCATTGAGAAATATCAACTTCAAAATCTCAAAGGACAATGAGAAGTTAAGATGAGCAATACTGAATTATCATTGAGTGATTTCATACAATCTGCAGCAATATTTGCAATATTCATTCACAAGAACCTGCATCGTGCATATCGAGTCAGCTCAGGACTCAGTCCTTCAAATCGTAAGTCACTGCTTATGCGCACTCCTTGAAGACGTCGTATAAAAATAATTAATAAAGACCTGACATTTGAAAAGCAATCACTCTGTCAGTGGCAATGATAGAGATTTGCATTGGCATAGTTACAGTTTCAATATCCATGCGTATTTTGAAAATTGAAATTTGGGTCACATGAGCTTTAAGGGTACTTCGTCGTCCTGTTTCTTCACAAAATTGCATCCTCACAATGTTGAAAATTCAAAATAAATCACAATAACACAATGGCCTGGAATTATGGGAATGAAACCTAAAATGTGGTGACAAAAAGTTCCTTGAGTTATTGAGAAATAAAGAAATTGCTTGTGTTTAGCTCAATATAAAGCAGGTTCAATTGGAATGTTTGCACCATGCCAAGCAGCTACTTGGGATCATGTGCTATAACATAAAACCATAACTAACTGCGAAGACATAAGACATCACTCATATTACCACATGCATTGTCAAGTACTCCCATCTTCCCTCCTAAGCAAAACAGCTGCAGCGGATGTCCGACAACTTATGATGATGGCCGCCTCTCTTCTTCACTTTTGGCTGTACGAGGAAAATGTTGTGACAAAATAAATGAAGGCGATATGAAATATATTTTAAAAAAGGAGTTGCTCACTAAAAATTGAGTCAAGCACTTGGAAATAAATGCTTGTTTTGGGTTTGGAACCACTTTGACTGTTGCGTTTTTTCCAACTGCCTGTGTCCCTGCTTTAATATCTTCATTTTCTTGTGGCAGTCTTGTGAACACCGTGTTTATTCGTCTTGCACGAGCTGTAGATATAGTCTAGTTCCTCATGCAGGAGCTCATGCCTCACTCTGCAGACTCTTCCGACCAGAGGGAAAACTAATAACTGCACTTGAGTGTTTCCAAGCGATGAGACAAACTCTTCGCCTGTACAGACTCATGAATGACGAGCATTTTTTCTCCTTCTGCGAGTCAAACAGTGGATGATGCCAACACAATACTATTGACTGGCCACTAGCACTTGACCCACATTGGCAATGGGTATTTGAGCGGCTGAATCTGGTCACTCAACTACCCATCCATGAGCGATCAGAGTTGGTGTCAAGAAAACTGCATGATTCCTTGCCTGGTTTTAAGTGGCCTCAAAGATGTTGTGTACCGGCTGAATATGGCCACTCAACTACCCGTCGATGAGCAACCGGGGTGAGTGTGAATAAAACTGCACGATGCCTTGCCTGGTCTCAAGTGGCCTCAAAGATGTAGTGCACTGGCTGAATCTAGCCACTCAACTACCCATCCATGAGTGATCAGAGTAGGTGTGAATAAAACCGCACAATGCTCTGCCAGGTCTCATGCCAAGTCTTCATCTTGTGTCTGGTGGTTTGGCTGCCGGGTAGCTATCATTTTGTTGGGGTGCGACTATGCCACTGATGCTGTGCCCCTATACCAGTACACTGGTACTCATTTTGCCAACCTCAGAAGGATGACAGGCTGAGTCAACCTCACCTGGTGTTAAATTTAATGGCCAACAGGGCTCGAACTCAGGACGCTAAGATCCCAAGCCAGAGCCTCCCTAACCTCTTGTGGCCTCTAAGATGTGGTATAAATGAGCTTAATGGTTCCATTGGAAAAACTTTTGAAGCGGAATAGTATTTGTTTTGCATACCACGGGAAGATTGTTCTGGGTCTGCAATTAACAAGGGCCCGTGTGTAAGTGTGAGACATGGTTTTCAACACAAACGTGGCAAATATCCAACCCCATATATTTGAATTAAATAATAATGAAGTGGTTGCTGTAATATCAAATTCATCCTTATAAGTCACGATTTTTAAAGTATTTGCATTGTTTTTTGCGTGTCAAATTGGTGACTCACTGGCACTGAGTTGAGAAGTTGGCAAAACTGAGGGAGAGGCATGATGGCTGATTGCCCGATCAAAGTACAAGCCTCCGAAACAGCCACTTGCACGATAAGGGAAACCATTTCTTCTGGAAGATGCCCACTGACAATAGGCAAAAGAAAGGAAATTTTAAGTAAAATGAGGTGGAAAAGTTCAAGAAAGTTTGAATTTTATATGAATGGATACTTATACAGGGTGTTCCAAAAAAGACCTGGACAACTTTGGTTGTTAATATATTTAGTACCACAAATGATACAATGATACCCTTTGTTTTAAATGATGCAGAAACTCATGAAGTTTTCTGTATTTTCAGGTCTGGAGGTTTAACGTGAAAGAAAATGGCGACTCCACAGGAGAAGGCTCAGTGCAACGAATGGTTCATCGAGACGAGATCCCACACACAGGTTCAGCGTAATTTCCATACAGGATATGGAAAGAATCTGACATTGCGGATGAGGATCAGAGAGTGGTACACGAGGTTTAAGGAGACTGGAAGTTGTGAGAAACAAAAGTACAAGTCGATAGGTGCAGCAGACGTTGAACGAGTGCGTGAATCATTTCAACAAAGTCCCAAAAAATCAATTTGCCGCACATCCAGAGAACTGGGATGACTGCAGGAACTCAAACGACATGACAGACCCAAACGCAAGGTGTTTGCCTTGGAAATTCTCAGTCGCATAGAGGATGACGAAGATTACCTGAAAAAGGTCATGCTCACAGACGAAGCTTGCTTTCATGCATTGGGGAAGGTCAACTGGCACAATGTGAGGATCTGGGGCTCTGAAAACCCCCATGTGGTCATTGAACACATACGTGACAGTCCAAACGTCAATATGTGGTGTGGCCTTCTCCATGACTGCTTGGTGGGTCCGTTTTTCTTTGTCGAGGATACAGTGACCTCAACAATTTACAGGAACATGTTGGAAGGATTTGCCTTCCCACAGATTGAAGACCTGCAACCCAATATCATTTTTCAACAGGATGGCACTCTCCCTCATTGGGCCTTCATCATTCGAGCCATCCTGAATGAAAAATTTTGAAGTCGCTGGATTGGCTGAGAAGGACAAACCACCTGGTTACCATGATCACCAAAGATAACCCCCTTGATTATTTTCTGTGGGGATTTGTCAAAGATTTTGTCTACAACACCAAGGTAGCAAACCTGCAGGATCTTTGTTCTCAGATCACAGCTGCGTGCGCACTGGTGGACGTGAACATGCTGAGCCGAACATGGCAAGAATTAGTGTACCGCGTTGATGACCTACACGTGACAAATGGAGCTCACATTGAAGTGTAATGATGGTGTGCACAAAACTTCATGAGCTTCTGCATCATATAAACTAAAGGGAATCATTGTATCATTTGTGGTTCAAAATATATTAACAACCAAGATTGTCTGGCTCTTTTTGAAACATCATGGTACATGTAGAGAGGACTACAAACAATTGTTTGTAGCCCAGTACTTGTGGAAGAGCTTTTACCCCTAATGATATGAAAAAAAGTAAAACCAAAGATATCAGTTTATCATTACTTGAATTACAAGAACATTTGGTAAAGGTGGACAAATCAACAGAATTAAACGATTTGAAAGTGGCTTCATAAAATCAATCATAAAGTATAATTTGACATGAATGTGACAATGAATATGTCTCTGCTCACCATATATGTCAACCTGCTGTAACGTTTGATCTCAATTAATGGTCAGATGAAAAATTAAGTTAAAGTTGTTAAATTGTTCTGACAAAATTTGTTGATGACATGCAGAGTGGTGAGATGTGAGATGCAATTGTGACAGACAACATGACAGACAAAGGGACAGATGCATATGTATTATTTATACATTTGAGTATTACCCAGTTTAATGCATGGTATGACATTCACCATAATCGACAAGAAAAGCAGGTAAAAACTAAGTGAAATCAGAACATTGATCCAATAAACCTAAACTATTGTCCTATCTCCAATCTTTTTCAGATTTGCATTATTATGCAATTTTGAAGCAAAATATGTGAAATCTCCCATTTAGTATAAATGTGGCCATGCATTCTGGAAACCATATTTGCATGTTATTTACTGCAGTTATTGTGTTTCATCGATCTTTTTCTCCACATAGAATCAATTAATATTTTGTAACAATGAAGAACTTTGTCTTTCATCACCAAATTAGTCGGACTGTTTTTTTTTGGGGGGGGGGGATAAAAAATCGCCACAAACAAGGCATAAAGCCACTCCAGGAAAGGGGCTAAAAATGCATAAAGTGCAATGAAGCCACTGTAATGAAAAAGAAAAAAAACTCACCCATGCACTCCCTCGTCTTCCCCTCCAAGCCTCTCAGCTAAGTACAGCAGAACATTATCTCTGAGCCCTCGAATGCATTCTTCGTCTTCAGCTGTAGAATGGAGTAAAAACAACAAGACAGAGCTAGTGAGAGGTTACAAAAACAAGCAGTTAATGCCTTCACTGGTGCATGGAAACTTAAGGTCAATCAAAGACAAACACCACAATTATTGCAGGTTGAACAGAAGCCACAATCCTTACCTTTCGTTATAAGTTGTCGAAGGAGTCGAGTTATCATCACCTCTTCAGGGTAAAGAATAAATAAGCCAGTGCTGATAAAAAAAGATGTTAAAAAGAGGGTGATATATCTTTTTCAATAGTAATGAGGTGTATGTTTCAGTTTCTTTGTGCAGTTACAGTGGGCAGAGTGAACAAATGTTTCACCTAATTGTCTCGCAAGCTTGTGAACAAATGTCCCTCCAGTCAAAGTTCTCCACAATATTCCATAAAAACACAACAACACCATCTTTAACTCGCATTCCTTTTGCACTCATCTTCACTACTTCATCATTTTCCTGCATCTGATAAGCCTCAAACCTGTGAAACAAATGCTGAGAAAGAGGAAGGAGAGGGTGTATTGGAAGGACACAATGATTTATGGAATACTTTTTTTTAATAACTTTCCAACTAACAGCAATACAAACACATATCCTGGAATTTGCAAATAACTATTCATACGTGATGTCTTCCAACTCCAGACCTTGTTACTGACAACAGGAAAGTTCAACACAATTATTAAAGTGCTGCAGACAAGCACAGGGTAACGATGGAGAGAATAAAGGCCTGTGTCTCACTACACATTTTGAAGTGAGATCCAAAAAAACCAGAACAGTTACATTTTGATATTTCAAAGATGAGTAAAACCAAGCAGAGCAGAAGTAATGCAAGAACATTAACATTTAATCTTCATTTATGTGGAAACCTTTTCATCCGAAAAAGAAGAGAAACTGGAAAGCATCTCAAAATGTGAAGCCAGTCCGCATCTGTTTTGTACTCAAACTAAACTTGACGAAAACGACAGTTTTTTAAAATTGTATATTTCATTCATTTGTGTTGTCCACAATCTCATAATAAAGGTTTGTTGAAGATTTGATGACACAAGCTCTATTGGTAAAAATGTTACGGCCTGGACGTACACACTGAATCTCAATGGTAAGCAAGGATTTTGATGAAAACATTTATGGCTGGTCTACCGCTTCACTGATGACGTCATTTTTACAATCCTATATTCCCCATTGGCAGTAGAATGAGATATGCCAAGTTTCAAATTTTTCCGATCACAGATTTCAGAACTAAAATGTTTTCATTTTTTGCATTTAATTCAAGATGGCTGCCATACCACATGACCAATGACATAATTATCATTAAAATATTCTCCATGGTGGGGGTTGCTCCGACCCTGATAATTTTGTCAACCGGATAAGTGGTTGCTGAGAAAACTTGACCTCTGACCTTGTCTAATAAAAGCTGTCTCTAGAGAAGGTAGCGACGCAAACCAGAAGTTTCTACGATGATTCTGTACCAAGCCATCAAAAATCGAATGTTTGACCTCACTGTGACCTTGACCTTTGACCGATTTTGACCAAAATCTAATCAGCACTAGCCATCACCCTCCTGAATCACGTGGTGTAATTTGACATTGGTAGCTTCTTCCGTTCTCGAGTTATCGTGCCTACAAACAAACAAACACACACACAAACACACACAAACAAACACACAAACACACAAACACACACCACAAACACACACACACACAAAAACACAAACACACAAACAGATGACGGAAGTATATAAGATGATATCGTTACGAATCTTATAAGATTTCGTAAGGAACAAGCGAGGAATGACACCACATGTCAATACCATAATACGACACCACAATCCTCTTGTGGATTACCATCACGACATATTTTGACATTTT
>CM068955.1:13253338-13265182 GCA_035128595.1 Eptatretus atami
ATCCCACAGTCCTGCAATCGCAGGGATCCGCAGTCCTACCACCCAGCAGGGAATCTGCAGTCCTCCCCTGCAGGGATTCCACAGTCCTCCCCAACAGGGATTCCGCACGACACTCCCCTGCAGGGAGATCAAATTCCACAGTACCTTCCTCACTTGTCTGACAGGGCATGTTCGCAAGTCCCTCCACAACCCAGGGATTCCACAGTCCTGCAATCGGCAGGATCGACAGTCGCGAGGGGCGGCCAGCAGGGAAACAGCAGTCCCCCCTGCAGGGATTCCCACAGTCCTCCGCAACAGGGATTATACAAGTCCTGCATCGCAAGGACTTGGCACGCAAATACACTACGGGCAGTCAGGGAGAGTACTCGAGCAGTCTCCACTGACCAGGGATTCCTGTAGTCTAGTTCCTTCCCTCCTGCAGGATTGGCCCGAGTCAGTGGCCCTAGCCATTCGTCCACGGACGAATGCACACGCACGACTCCAACCCCAGCAGGGGCAACTCTGTCAGTCCTCGCCCTGCCAGAGATTCCACACAGTGGCCTCACCCAAGGAGAGAAACCGACAGATCCGCTAGACCTATCGCGAGCCGGATTGGCACGCAATCACTATATTCCCAGCCAGTGGCAATCGTTGCAGTCACTCACCACTGCGAGCGGATTTGGTCAGTACAGTCTCCCTGCAGGGATTCGCACACAGTCCTCCCCTTCCTCCATAGCAGGAGATTCCTGCAGTCCTCGGCAGCAGGTAAAGCCGCAGTCCTCCCTAGAGGGAGGATTCCGCAGAGTCTCCCCAGCAGAGGACTTCTGCCAGATCCTACCCAGCAGGGAATCCGCATGCCTCACCCCAAACAGGGATCCAACAGTCCTGCAATCGCAGGGATTCCGACAGTCCTGACTCCACGCCAGCAGGGAATCTGCAGTCCTCTCCTGCAGGGGAATTCCACAGTCCTCCCCACAGGGATTCCGCAGTCCTCTCCCTGCAGGGATTCCAACAGTCCTCCCTGCAGGGATTCCGCAGTCCTCCCCAACAGGGATTCCACAGTCCTGCATCGCAGGGAATTCCGCAGTCCTACCAGCAAGGGAAACTGCAGTCCTCCCCTGCAGGGGGCATTCCACAGTTCCTTCCGCGACACAGGTTGATTATCACTTGTCAGTCCTCGCATTCCGAGGGATTCCGCACAACTCCTAGGCCGCCCTCCCTAGTCAGTGGTAAATTTCTTGTACATGTTACTCCTCTCTAGCAGGGATTTCTACGAGTCCCTCCCCCCTTCTGCTAGGGATTCCTGGACAGGTCCTCGCGGGCCCCTCCTCCATAGAGGGTATGCACAGTTCGCGTCTTGAGGCAGCAGGATAAATCAAGCGCTGAGCTCACCCTTCTCCCTAGGCAGGGGGATTAGCCGCAGTCCTCAAGCCACTAGCAGGAGAATACTGCAGTTTCCTATCCTGCCACTGGCAGGGGAAGGGGTTTTAAGGCGCGAGTCCTCCGCGAGAGCGGTAGATCCCCACAGTCGAGATCGCAGGGTCTCGCAGCTACTAAAATTCCGCTCAGGCGAGGAAAATCCTGCAGTCCTCCCACCAAGGGATTCCACAAGATGTAACTCCAGCGGTTCCCGCCAAAAATTAAAGAATTCAAAAATGGCCCGCAAAACACATTTTTTGGCCCATTAAACGGCTCAAGTAGCCCCGATTGGTTGATCTTGATGCTGCTATACCTAAATGTTTTGAGTCAAGATCAATAAAACAACGATGTGAAGACTTAACATTATACTTTTATTGTAAAAAAAATTTTTCAACGCCCATAGGCATATTTCCTACTAACAGTCAACTCAATAAAGTGAGTGCACACCTTGCCATCTTGGCACGAATACAATTTTTATAAGTTTCAAGGTCGCAATTGTGTGTCATCTCGTTCTGTTAAAGGGAACCTATGTGCTAACACACAATGACATGAAGCAAGTTCCATGAATTAGCACCAGGGTTTACCTATTGCTCCCAAGCCAGGCTTAACTCTACTAATTCAGCCCATGGAATGAATAGGTACAACACATGTAGTTTCCTTTAGAATATGTATTTCTCAATACTTGCAGGAACTATATGATGGAAAAAACTAGGAAACCAATGTGCTAAAGGGTCAGCATATGTGTCATTTAAATGTTGTCGAATTACTCTAACATATCAGTCACTATGTCACTGTAGTGTTGTGTTTACAGGCAAGATTTACTTTCTTCTATACTCGTCTGTTACATACACTGTCTCCGAGCAGAAGCACAACTGTGTACATGGCAGATTTTGCTTTGAGACCAAGGCTCTTTTTGTGCATTCCTTTTTGCATAAAGCCATTTCAAGACATTTCTTCGACAACCTTTGGCTGACCAATTGGCAGAGTAGACAAGCATGGTGAGTCCCATGGGGATTCTATTCACTCTCTCCCAGCCCCATATATTGGGATGGAACATTGTGGCTTTCCGTACAAGTGACTGTGTCGCCCAGATAGTAGCCTGCTGATAAGCGAGCCCTTTTAAAACATGCTTTGTGTTGGGCATCGTAATGTTGTGAGTAATGTTTTCATCTTATCGGTTGTAGTGATGAACACAGCTGCTCTGGTTCTTACATGGAAGAAGTGCAGATGTTCGCTGATACAAGAGAACAACATATCTTCTAGTTGGTCCAATGTCTGTGGATATTGAGGCTGGGAGCAAACGAGAAAGTAACGAAGAGAGGTGTAAGTGAAGCATACTTTAGCCATAATAACTGCCAAGCCGTGTTTCTTTCCAATTCCAAAGATAGGCAGATAACTTAGTATCACGTCCTGATTGCATAATAAACAGGAAGACCCTCAAGCATGCATCATCTACCTAATTCAGAGCGAAAGTCACAAGAGTGAAGGGATATACGTACTTTAGGAACCCATGACCAATGCACCATATTCACAACTCTCCTTAAGAACATGCCAACAGAAACGACAGAACTCAATTGCAATATCCACCACATCGGGTTCCCGTGCGATGTTCATCAGCCTTGGGAATCCCCGGGATTGAATGAATTGAAAGCATGAAACAGGAGCCGTGGTGTCCGCTTCCTCATGAGTGCAAGGACAAGAGTCCGAGAGATTGGATAGGGTGATGAAACAACTTTCTCGCCATGTGTAGAGATGACTAGCTTCCGTTCGAGGGGTTGAAACTCCCTGTATTGCACTGGCTAAGAGTTTGAGATTATTCCTGCAGAGAACACTCTCTTTGTCGAATCCAAAACGCAGGGAAATTCTTCCAGTGATAGGCAGTGTTGGTGTTTGTTGGCAGACTTCTGAGATTGTTTCAGATACCTCTACCCACATACTAAGTTTCATCAAGATCGGAAAGAAAAATTGTTGACGGACGTACGGACGGACATGTGGTCCGGCTTTATTAGGTCATCTCGGTAGAGATGACCTAAAAAGGAATGCACTAAAAGATGCACTTGTGTCAAAGCAAATCTGCCATGTACACAGTTGTGCTTCTGCTGAGAGAGATCAGCAGCGAGCGCGCCGTCGCGTGCTGTCAACGCACGAGGCCCCACGTGACTCGCTGCGGGAGTGAAGCGCGGTCGCGGAAAACGCACGCGGTGGATTTGCCGATCCCGCGGACGGACAAGTTGTGGTTAGGCAGAGTTTCGGATTTGGACCAGGACGGAAGATTCTCCCGCGACTTGTGTTAAGGCTGCAACCGGGCAAGCACATGTTTCGCGTGGGGAGCCCCTCGAGTGCGAGGTTTAGGCTTTTGGGGGTGCGCAGAGGTGACGTCATGGCTGCACGTGGGGTTGGAAACCGGCAGGGTGAACCCTGACCGGGATGGTACGTCCAAGAGGGACGAGGGTACACGTGCACTGCAGAAGTACGGGCAGGTGCAAAAAGTGCGTGAGGCTGTGAGTTTGCCGCATTGGTGCTGGCCAAAACCAAATTGATTAAAAAAACCAAATTTAACAAACGCAAGGCTACGGCTTTTCGGGTGAACAGGTTCCGGGTAAGGGTGAAAGACCCCCTTCCTTGGGGCACACGGATGAAACTAGTCAGGGGGAAAGGTAGCTTAGCTAGACCGACTTCATGGGCGTGCAGGGAGTAAGTCTCTGGAGCCCGTGAGATGGATTAAGAGTAGAGGATTGTAGTTAAGCTTTAGGAATGGAAATGAATTTTTGGGAATTATTTGAGGACAGTGACAGACTGTGGAGTGTGTTAGAGGGGACGTAGTTTAGCTACGTAGTGTTAAAAGGAACGTGATACTATAGTGTAAGGGATCGAGCGTGGAGAGCACGAGGTAGTTAGGGGAAGTAGTCAGCAGGATGGCAGAAAATTCCGGCGATGTGTGTTGTTGAAAGAGTGGGTGAGTTAGATGGAACATGTGCTTGCTTGACGTGAGTGAGGCGCAGCTGGGTCTGAGTGTATGGAGCGAATGGGGAAGGCTTGGTGCGATGGTGATTGGGGGAGGAGTTGACTCCGCCCAAGGGACCCCTGGGGTCAGTATAAGTGAGTAGTGGGTTAGTTAAAAATTGACAAATTGGAGGTCGTTTTTGTTGATTTGTGGCATGAATTGGTGTGCTCGAAACCTGTTTGAGGGTGAAGGATAGCCCTGTTTGACGGGCTGAGGAGCCGTTGCTGCGAATTCAATGGCGGTGAGTATCGCAATGAGTGATTGTGTACCATCGGCACCGGGCTAGTCAAAGGCCGTGTAGGCACAGGGCCATGGGGCCGGGATAAGCGTAGTGCACGGGTGCGGGCCCGCTTGGTGCGGGGGCCGGGGCGCCATTAGCCGCGCGTGGGCAGTGTTGTGGCAGCGGTGGACCGCGGTAAAGGTTGGCCGGGAAGCCAGCGCTGCCACGTGTGCGTCTTCAGGGGAGTTGCCATGGGGCACTCCCCGGTGTTTAGGGAGCTGGTAGGCTCGGAGGCAGTGTAGTGCCCGGGGGTGCCATCGTGGGAGAATCGCAGCAAGGTCGTGCCTGCCAAGGGAGCCATGCGTCCCAGCCATGAACCGTACAAGGGCACGAGGAGAAAAATTGGGGCGGGCCCTGAATTGTGAGACACCAACACAGCGACGGGAAATCTGTGTTGTAGAACTGATAGCTTAAGTGAGAGGCGCTTTTTGAAAGCCCCGGGAGTTTAAAGGTTAGATGCGATAGGTAGATTAGGTAGTGTACCCCTCCGCACCATCCATCCCTTCGCTCTCTTCGTTGTGGTATGCCCAGGACATCTGGACACGCATGGGTATAAGAGGATCCGCTTGAAGTCTGGGGAGGCCATCCTGAGGCTTGAATTGCGGCCTCGAGCAACAGGACGCTACTCTCCCTTATTCCCCTCCGGAAGAAGCGGAAACGTAGGGTTGGGGAGTAGGCTAGGATGACCGATAGGTTAGCACCGACAAGGACAGTAAGGGTAAGGTAGGGTGGACGCATTTCTCGGTTGGGTAAGTAAAAATAAAACAACAACAAATAATTTAGTTGGCGGCTAACATTGAGGGTTTTACAAATTAAGGGAGTGGTATAGACAGTGCGACAAAGGCAGATAGGTGGGAGGGAGACCGTAGGTAAGCGTCCGAGCCGCCTTCCGAGGTGCCAGCACCCACCGCACTCCCTCCACCAACCTCCAAACGAAATGGCAAAAGGGCCGGCCCACTTCATCGGCTGGCTGTGTTTTGCTACGAGGCCATAGTAGCCGGCCCAACTTCAATCGGCTGGCTGTGTTTTTGCTTCAAGGCCTGTGCCGTCGATCGTCCAACGGCTATGTTTTTGCTTCAAGGCCTGCTTGCCGGTCACTTCGTCTGCAAGGCTGTGTTTGCCTGCTGCCTTTGCCATGCCATGCCCACTTGCCCATCTGCACCAAGCCCCGTTCAATTTTGCTTTGGCTCCTTGTTCATTGCCATGTGGCGCCAGGATCATCGAAGCAAGCATTGCAAGCGCAGGAACTGTCCTGTTGGCAGTACAACAACGGGCCTGTAAATGGACGGCCGTGCACCGGTGCTCTGTTGACTGTCTTATTTTTAACTGCAGAGTCATTGATCCTGGGCCATGAGAGTAGTGTAAATTATAAGGTTTAGTTGATAAGCTGTGTACTGAATAATGAGTGCGCCCCGCATGTCTGTCTAGCGCCAAGGAATTTTTATTTAAGTCCGTATCAATGACCTAATGTGTGAGTGGTTTGTTTAGTTAGTTTACTTCAGCCCTCCAGGTTATTTATTTGGGGACACGTTAATACCAATGAATGTCGCACTCAGGATCCCGAAGGTAAAAACGTATTAGGGGAGAACTACACATGATGGCAGCACAGATATTTGACGACTCGGGAGAGTCGTAATAAAGGGGAGGAGGTATGTTAAGGCTTGGTGGAAATTCGCACAACCATTCAGGTCCGTAGGTGAGAATATCTTTTAAGTACATGTAATAGTTAGCCCCAAACCCGTTGTTTAGAGGGAATTAATGTGATTCATTCGGGCTGCGATCCTTTGGGAGTCATCGTTTTTCTGTTCTTTATTTTTCGAAACCAACCACGCTCCAACCTCAAACCAATTAGCAACAACGCCGACCACGCACCACTACAACAATGCCAACCACGCACAACAAACAACGCCAACCACGCCACCACTACAACACCACCGCGTTCCGCTCGGCAACACGGTTGCCAGAGGCCTGGCCTTCGAGGGAAAGCAGGCGGCCCCCGTTCCCCCCCTCCCCCGAAACGAATGGCGCCGTCGCGGTGGATTACACCCTGCCGAGGGAAAGAAGAATGCCACGGCGGTGCGAGCGTCACGATTGAACGAGGACCACGCCCTTCTGAAGTTCCAGCATGTTCTGGAAGGAGGGGTGCGAGCCGAAAACGGGGGCGGAGTGGAAGGGCGAGGCCGCCCGCGATAAAAGGGACAGCGCAGCGATGAGTTGCGGAGGATCTCGCTCTGTCTTTTCCCCTTCGGGAAGGAGCTCGCGCTGTCTTTTTTCACCACGGGTCAAGTGGAGTTCCCTGTTTTTTCACTCGCGTCGTGTGGAGACTGAGAGAGCGTCGTCGGTCGCAAGGAACGGGAAGGGCACGGGAGCTCGGAGTTATGGTCGCCAAGGACTCGACACACCAGGAAGTCGCGACTTCCATTTCTTTTTGGGTTCTGTGGTGAAACGTGTGTGTGGGCGCGTGTCCCGAACAGTAGAAACAGTTAAGTGTTGGCGGAGTGTTCGCGTTGGTCGGTTGTAGAGCTGCGTCGTCGTTGCTTTTCTTTTATGTGATATATGTGCATTCTTACTGTGTGACTATACTTGTGCCTGTGTCTGTGTAAATAAAATGACTTGCTTGTTGAATTGTTCCCGTTTCGCTGGCGTCCTTTCTCTGTGGGTCTCCATCTTGCTTCACATAAAGGGTTCGAGTGGGCGGCGAGACGCCCGATAATTAATTGGAACCGTCAAGGTCGACGATAACTTCCGCTCGGTTATCCCTGTAGCACGGAACGGCCGCTTAAGCGGTTTCGTGTCCGAAGTCGACCTGTGGCGTGGTACAACCCTCGGTAGGTTACCCGTGCAAGTACTTAGGTATATCGACTTTCGGCGATTCACCCTACTCGCACGGGTGGTAAGCGGACTGGGTTGTGGTGAGGTTAACCCCCACCCGTGACTGGCTCCGGCGTTAGTCGAGAAGGGTCAGAGACTGAATGTCCGTCCGGTGGGCGAGGCGGTCGCGATTCGAGTCACGTGGCCGATCGCACGCCGGCGGGCGCGAATTCGCAACAATATAGTGGGCGGATTGTAACATTTTTTGGTGGAGTTGTGCATTCTGGAAAGAAGCATGAAACTTTGCGCCTAAGGGGGGTTTTTGGGTATGCTGATTTCAAAAATTGCGGGAACCACGATGTCATCCAGCGGTTCTCGCAAAAAATTAAAGAAATTCAAAATGGCCACCGAAAACACATTTTTGCCCATAAAACGGCTCTAAGTAGCCCGATTGCCTTGATCTTGATGTCTATATACTATTGTTTTGAGGTCAAGGAATCCAATAAAACACATGAGAAGACTCTATACCTACATCTTCATGCTGAAAATTTTAAAAATATTGCTGTTATAACACTAATTTTCATGGAACTATCATATGGATTTGCACCTACCTTAATTCCTTAAATAATTGTGTTCATGCCACTAGAGCAGAAACCTGGTAAGGCTTGAATTTAGCACAATTCTTGATGTTATTCATGCACCATTGTCATATAAATGCTAGCAAATTGTGTAATGTAATAAATGTAATCAAACACAAACTTTCATCATCCATCTGATGTTGTTGTTTTACCTCATTCATCATTTAATGCAGAACATTCAGATGACATTGGTGACTTTCAATGTCTCACATTATACATGCTTAATTGATTTAACTCATTTAAGTGATTTCACATTTCAAGAGCTTCTTTCAGTGTTTAGATACAAAGCACAGATTATTGATAATGAATTCTCGAGTAAAGAGCGTCACTGATGTGATGGAGGAAATTGGAAACCCCTTTGCTGATACAAGTTCTGACCTCTACATGCGTTGACACTAAAGTGATAATGCCTGCTAGTGTGTGAATGCAGTCCAGGTCGGCGAAGGAACATCGGGCAAAACACAATACCAGAAATTTGTTGCGGAGCATTTGAATGCCAATATCACTGCATTCAATGACACTATTCATAAGAACAATCTACCTTGTTAAATTCCAGTTCGGGAAGAAACCTGTGAATCCTTCTAAAATCTCCAACCTCACATGATGTACATCTCTTCTCAAGGATGTATATTAAATGCCAGGCGAGAGACAGTGATATGGATGCTTTCTTCAGGCATGAAAATCATGCTGCTCCATCATTGCGCAGCGAATCGCATCATGCACAATCAAGCAAATCAGACTTGATGATGTTTTGGAATCATTGGTACCTCAAGCAGAATCTGTTCCAAAGTGGATGTAAAATTGTTGATGGCGCTGCCTTGTGCACATACTCGATGAAGAAGTCAAAGGCTTCTGTCAAAACTTTCAAAGACTACTCACAAACTGGTGTTCCTGCCATATTGGAACGATGCTCCAGGATGTTGTTCATTTGATGTAGTCTGGGATGTATACAAGGAGGCAGCCTCAAGGCAAAGACACGACAGAACCGTGGATCTGGAAACAATCTCAGATTGCAACAAAAAAATTACATGCCTATTGAGAAGCGAGCACACGGCTCCTGTTTCATGCTTTCAATTCATTCAATCACGGATTCACCAAGCTGATGAACATGCTACGGATACAATGTGGTTGTTATTGCAATTGCTTTGGCAAGTGTCTTAAAGGAGTGTGAAATATGGTGGCTTTGGTCATGGGTCTAAAGTACGGTATCCTGTCACCTGATTTCAGCTGAATTAGGTGATGATGCATCTTTGGGTCTTCTGTTTATGCATGCAAATCAGATGTGATACTGTTTCTGCCTTTGGAATTGGAAGAAACAGCTTTGGGCAGTATGGAAAAGTATGCCTCAGCTTACACCTACTTTCGTAGTTTATCTTGTGCTCCAGCTCAGATATCCCAAACGATATGGACCAAATAGAAGATATGTTGTTCTCTTGTATCAGCGAACATCTGCACTTTGCATGTGAATGAAGCCAGAGAAGCAGTTGTTCACTAACAACCGTAAGATGGAAAACATTCTCAACATTACATGCCCTAGAACAGCATGTGAAAAGGGCGTTTATCAGGCAGAGCATATCTGGGGACAGTCACTTGTAGGAAAGCCCAATGTTCCATCAACCAGATATATGGGGCTGGGAGAGAGTAAGATGATTCCCCATGGACTCCATGCTGGTCTACTCTGCCAGAGGCAGCCAAAGGTTGTCAAGAATGTTGAAATGCAGATGCAAAAAATTACCCCGTTGGGGGTGAACGGTCATGCTCTATAATACCACAAGTTCTCAATGTTCAGTTCAGGTAACCGCGAAACAGTCCAAACTAACGTTTACATTGAAATAGTTCACAGCAGTACACTAGGATATACTACTAATGACATAATTAATAAATATGTATTGTTAATTAGTACCGGATTAACACATCAGACTCACCAGTAAAGTGCAATACGTGGTTTTCCGGTCCGTTCCACTCTCGGACATTTCACTTCCGGTTTAGAAAAAAAAAACGAAAAATAGGCTTAGCTCTCGGAGATTATGATATCCTGTAGATTATTCTTCACTGATAATAATGCAACTTTCAAATGAAAATTGGTCAAGTATTTATAGAGATATTGAGGTTTGAAAAATGGTTAGAGCAGCAAATTCATTAATTATTAATTCCCACAGAAGTTTCGTGACACTGCACAAAGTAACATGTCAGGTATGAAAACATTTGTATGCCAGATTCATTAATTATTAATTCATTAATTATGAAATTATCATTGATATATTAATCAGAAAGCCGAAGCATGAAGCATAATTTATCACTATCCCCTCATCCGGGATCGTGCCTCGCCCCACAGCCTACAGCCCTATGTCCGCCGTGATTATGTTAGATATCGGCACGATCGAGAGGAGCCTGCGAATTATCCCTGCTGATGCACATGAATTGATGCAATCGTTCGGCCAGAATATTCGTTGTCAAGATGTTGCGTGATTAAATCACCAATACAGTCACTCGAATTTATACCGCCGACATACTTCTTAACAATCACCTTCGCCCCAGAAACCACAGTCAATCTGAACCACGCTGGCCACTGCTCAGACGCCATGACCGGACTACTGCGCAGTTCTACTACTTAGTTTGGTTAAAGATGACTCGGCATTTTGGCGCGCGCGCACGAAATTATATTTTGAAAATAATGCGACGTTTACTTTCGGGTTTTGAAACTTTGCACCTTCGGGGAAATGTATAAATATAAAAGGCTAAAATGTGTTTTATATATTTATTATTTCATTTCTCCTTCCTTCCTTCTTTGCGAATTGCATCGGCGTTTTTGGCCATCTTCCAGATCACGTGACGATCAAACGGGAGGAAATTCAAAAATCTGTCGGTTAGATACAAGATAATATTTTTTACTATCATAATCAATAAACAGTTGCCGAATATCTTGTAGAATGGCAGACTAGATAGGTTTTGAAAATGGGGATTTTTATAACTTACGTGACCTCGTGACCTCGTCCCTGACCTTGAACCGGAAAAATTATATCTTGTGCAACACTCGTCGACCTCTACCCACATACTAAGTTTCATCAAGATCGGAAAGAAAATTGTTGACGGACGTACGGACGGACATGTGGTCCGGCTTTATTAGGTCATCTCGGTAGAGATGACCTAAAAAGGAATGCACTAAAAGATGCACTTGTGTCAAAGCAAATCTGCCATGTACACAGTTGTGCTCTGCTCGGGACAGTGTAACAGAGAGCAAGAAGTAAATCTTGGCCATGTTAGCACAACACTACAGTGACATAGTGACTGATATTGTTAGAGTAATTCGACAACATTTTAAATGGACACATATGCTGCACCCTTAGCACATGGTTTTCCTAGTTTTTTCATCATATAGTTCCTGCAGTATTGAGAAATACATATTCTAAAGGAACTACATGTGTTTGTACCTGATCATTCCATGGCTGAATAGTACAGAGTTAAGCCTGGCTACTGGAGCAATAATAAACCCTGGTGTATTCTTGAGACTTGTTCATGTCATTTTGTTGTGTAGCATAGGTGTCCCTTTAACAAGAACGAATGACACACAATTGGATCCCTTAACCTCATAAAATTGTATTGGTGCCAAGATGCAATCGGTGCACTCATTTTGATGTTGACTGTTGTAGGAAATTGCGCTATGGGCGTTTTAAAAATTTTTTTTACAATAAGATATATGTTAAGAGTCTTCA
>CM068955.1:13293036-13303754 GCA_035128595.1 Eptatretus atami
ACACCACTCACACACGGGGTCGCCTCCACACACGGGGTCTCATCCATACACGGGGTCGCACTCACACCTTTCACCACACACACCGGGACAACCACACTGGGGATTAGTGTCACCCCAAGGGTTTCCGGGGCCTCTCTACCCCCCAAGCTCCTCGTGCACCCGTCCGCAGCACTCCTCCCCTCGACCTCGCAAAGACCCACACGACACCGAACCACCTCGTCGTGATCCGCTTCAAGGGGCAAACTCCCTCCCCTCGTTCCTGAGGAGGCTATCCGGCTGCTCGCACCGGGTCCCACACGCTCGCGAGCTCACCCCATTATCCTCCATACCTCCGTTGTGTGTTCGTCTTACCCGTCTTCATCGTGCCGTCCCTCCTCTATCGTTTCTACCTCCGTGTCTCTGATATTTCCGTCTCTTCCCTTATCTCCCACTATTTATTTCCCTCGTAGTCACTCGTGTTCTGTCTCCACACATTTCGTCACCCCTTTAATTTTTCCCTCTTGTGTCACCGTCACTTTCTCTGTACGACCCTCGCCAACACGTCCCCCGACATTGCCTGTCCTCACCCGCCCCACTGCGGCCCGACACCGTTGCACCCCCTCCAGCTTGTTCGCTCCCCACGTGCGTCGCCGTTACGCACTCCGCCTTATTTGCCTTCATGCCCCTGCAGGCTTCGCCATGTTCTGCGTCTCACCCGCTTTCTCTCATTTCTCATTCGCTTGTTGCGCATTCGTATCCATTTCGTTTTCATTTCGTCGTCTTGATATCCATCTGCTTGTTCACTCATTCTTAATTCTTCTTTCTATCTTTTCTTTTTTTTTCTAGCCCAGCCCCAAGCCAACAGACGAAACAAACACGCGCCCCACGAAAGCACAAACCCAGAGAGCACCCCACCCAATCACGAAAATAACCCCCGAGTAATAAGAACACGGGGTGCCGAATGATATGTAAAATGTAATCATGCTCACCCCCCCCCCCCCCCCCCCCCCCCCCCCCCCCCCCCCCCCCCCCCCCCCCCCCTCCCCCCCTCACCCCCTTCCCCCCACCTTGACGAGATCTACTCAGTCAATTGAGTAAATCACCGATTTCTCATAATTGAAAATATCAACGTATATTCTTTTTCATAATCTGTAGTTTTTTTAATCGTGTATTAGAAACTCTCACACCTAAATGTAGTCTTTGTGAGTGCCAAGTGGCATTAAGTGACTATGACATTGCTTCTTATGTAACTTCGACGCAAAAAGTTAATAAATTGACATTTTCTTGTAATTAACATTGAATGCATGAATATGTGTGTGTTTACGTCACGCATTATTGGATGATATATATATTATAATTAACCGATAAGGAAATATCTGATTAATAATAAAAAAGAGGAGATACAAAGGTACTTAGATGTTTTACAAGCACGAACAAATTTGAAAACCCGAAAATGGTTACGAATGAAAACTCAATCAAGCCCCGGATAGAAATAAATATATTTACCGTGATTGAGACTAATAATTTTCAATCGATATATATATATTTTTTATCATTCATTATTTATTTCTTTTTATTATTTTTTTATTTTAATTATATAAATATTAATTTTTTTTAAATTATTTTTATATAATAAAATAATTATTATTTTAAAAATTAAAATATTATATTTAAATTTTTTAATATATTAATAAATATATTTAATTTATCTTTATATTTATTTATAATTATTAAAATTATTAATATTATATTATTTATATTATTAATTTTTTTTAATTATTTAATTTTTTAATTAATTTTTATGATATTTATTAATATTATAATTAATTAAAATTATATATAAATATAATTAATTTTATATATATTTATTTTAATTTATAAGTATTTATTTATGAGTATTTTATATAAATTATATTATTTTATATATTTATATTATTTTATTTATATTATATTTATATTATATTCTTAATTATTTTTATATTTAATTATATTTATTTTATTTTATTATTAATTTTTATTTTTAAAATATTATATTTTTATATATTTTATATAATATTTAAATAAATTTAAAATATTAATATATTTATTATATATATATTATTATATTCATTATTATTTTATAAATAATATTTTATTATTTATATTAATTTATTTAATTAATTATTATAAATATTATATTTAATTTTTAAATTTATTTTATAATTTTTATATAATAAATATTATTTAATATATTAAATTTAATTAAATTTATATTAATTATTTATTAATTTATATTAATTTTATTAATTTTAAAAATAATTATTATATATATTATATATTTTTTTAAATTATTATAATTATATTTTAATATAATTTATATATATTATATTATTTATATTATTATTATAAAATATTTATTATTATTTATTTTATATATTATATTAAATTTATTATATTTAAAAAATTTTATGTTATTTAAATTAAATTATAATAATATTAATTTAATATTAATTAATATTTATTTATATATTATTTATATTATTTATATTATTAAAATATAATATTATATATATTTTATTTATAATTATTATATTTATTTAATTTAATATTTTATTAGTATATATTTAATTTCTATATATAATTTATTTTATATATAATTATTTATATTTATATTTTAATATTATATTATAATATTTTATATTTTATTTTTATTTATTTATATTATATTAAAATAATTTTAAATATATTATATTTATTAATATATTTAAATAATTTTTTATATTATTATAATAATATATTTATTTTATAATTTTATATTTTAAATAATATTTAAAATTTATTTATTATTTATTAGTTATTTATATTAGTATTTATAATTTTAATTAAATTTATATATTTAATATATATATATATTATTTTTATTTTTTAAATTTAATTTTATAATATTATTTTAAATTATATGATAATATTTTTTATAATTTATTAATAAAAATTTATTTAAAAATCTATTATAGTTTATTTTTATATATTAGTAAATTATTATTATTATTATTTATTTTTATAAATTAATTAATTAAAATTATTATTATTTATATAATATATATATATTAATATTTATATAATATTATAATATATTATTTATTATATAAATATAATTAATATATTTATTTATTTTTAATAATTTTAATATTTATTATAATTTTATTAATATATAACATTATATGTTATTATTTATAAATCTTATATTTATATTTATTTTATTAATTTTAGAATATATATATTTTTTTATTATTTTATTATGAAATATTTTATTTATATTTTTAAATATTATTAATATATTTATATATTTTATATTTATATAATTAAATTTTATTATATTTATTATATTATTATATATAAAATATATAATATTAATTAATATTAAATAAAATATTAAATAATATTATTTTTTATAATTTAAAATATGTTTAAATTATTATATAAATAATTTAATATTGTATATTTTTATAATATATTGTGATTTATTAAATTATTTATTATTTATTATTTAATATATATATTATTTATTATAATATTTAAATTATTTATATTTATATATATATTATTTTTATATATTTTATTTGTTTATATAATAATAAAATTATTTTATATTAATTATTATTTATTTTTTATTAAATTTTTTAAATTATTTGTTATTTTAATATTTTATATAATATTATAATTTATAAAAATATTATTTTTAATAATTATTATTAATATATATTATTTTAAATTATCTTATGTTTATAATTATTTAATTTTTATTTTTATATATTTTTTTAATTAAATATTATTTTTATATAATATTATTATATAATTATATTTAATATTTTAAATTATATCATATATTTTATTATAATAATTATATTTTTTTTATTTTTTATATTTATTTTATATATAAAAAAAATATTTAATATTATTTATTTATAAATTTAAATTTTAATATTATTATTATTTAAATATTATTTAATAATTATTATATTTATTATTTATTATTTAATTTATTTATTTAATTTATTTAATATTATTAGATATTTTATATGATTATTAAAAATATTAATTATTAATATATATTTATATTAATTATTTTATATTTTAATATATTTTTAATTTTATATTTAATTATTTTATTAATTGTTATATTTATTTAATTAATAAATTTATAATTTAATTAATATATTATATTTTATATTTATAGATTTATATTTATATTAAATTTTATTTTTATTTAGATATTATTTTTTATAATCATAATTATATTTTTTATTTATATTTATATTTATATATTAATTAATAAATATTTATTATATTATATTATTATGATTTAATATTTAAATATTTTATATTATTTAATAATTTTTAATAATATATAATTATATAATTATAATTTATATTAAATTGTATTTTTTATATTTAAATATTTATGTATATATATATTTTTTATTTTTATTATATAGTATTTTTTTTATTATTATTATTATTATTTATTTCTTATTATTGATTTATTTATTATTTATAACATTATTATTTTTTTAATTGTTATATTTCTTTTATATATTATATTATTTAAATTATTTAATAATTATTTTTATTATTTTAATTAAAATATTTTATTATTTAAATTGTATTTATTAATTAATTTATATTTAAATATTTTTAATAATTATTATATAATATATTTTTTATTTTATATAATGTAATATATTTAATTTAGAATTATTTATAATTAAAATTAAATTTTATATAATATTAATAATAAATATTAATTTTATTATTTTTAATATTAATTATTATTTTAAATTTTTATATTTTAATTATTTTTATAATTTTTTTTAATTTATTTATAAAATTTTTTATAATAAATTTCCATTTATTATTTATTAAAATTAATATTAAATTATTTTATTTATAGGTTAATATATATTTTTTTTTAATAAATATTTATATATTTTTTAATTTATTTGTATATTAATTTATTAATGAAAGTAATATTTTTATAATTAATTTAATATATATTAATATTTATAAATTATTACTTTATATATATTTATTTAATATAATTTTATTTATATTTTTTAATTGAATTATTAACATTTATAATTATTTTAAAATTTTTATTTTTTATTAAATAATTTTAATAATATAATTATTATAAAATATATTATTATTTAGTTTAATTATTATATTTAAATTTTAATTATATTTATATTTTTTATAATTTATATGATTATTTAATTATATTTTTATTTTAATTATTATTTATATTAATAATTTATATAATTATATTTTAATTATTATTAATTAATATTATATATATATATGATTTGTTATTAAATTTTAAAATATATTATATTATTATATAATATATTTTTATTATTTTTTATATATAATAATTTTATAATTATATAATTTAATTAATATATTATTAATATAATAAAATATTTTTTTTAATAATTTCATTTTTAAATAAAATTATTTATATATTATTTTATTTGATAAATATTATTTATATTTATTTTATATATTTAATATATTTTATATTTATTATTAAATATTAATATGGCTTAATTTATTTTTAATATTTATAATAATATTAATAATATTTTAATATTAATTTTATTTTTAATTAATTAAATTATTTATTTTTATCTATTAAATTATTTTATTGGATGTACTTGATATTTTATATTAATTATTTATTATATATTATGGTATTATATATTTAATAATAAAAATTTATAATAAATAATTTTTAAAATTTTATTAGTTATAATAATATTTTATTTATATTATATATATTAAATATATTATATTTAGTTTAATTATATTTATTAAGTTAATTAATATTAATTAAAATTTTTAAATATGATAATTTTAAATTTATATAATTATTTTTAATAATTTATTAAAAAATTTTATTTATATTAATATCATAAAATAATAAATTTATTAATATTATAATTTAAATATGTAATAATGGGTTTTTTATAATTTTTTTTTAATATTATTTTTTATTTATTATAATAGTAATTTAAATTATTTATTAATAATTAATTTTATAAATTTTTTTATTTTATATTAATAAATATATAAATTATAAATATTATTTATTATATTTTTATTTAAACTTATTATTTAAATTTATATAATTATAAATAATTTTTATTTTTATATAATTATATATTTATTTATTAATAAATATTTATATTATATTATTATTTTATTTTTATATTATATAAATTTATTATTTAATAAATATTATATTTATCTTAATTATATATAAAATATATATATAAATTTAATTTTATTTAATTATTATTTATTTCATATTATATTATTTATTATATATTTATTATTAATTTTATTAAATTATATTATTTTTTATTTATATTTAATTTTTTTTATTTTTATATTTATATGTTATTTTATTAGAAATTTTTATTATATTATATTTTATTTTAATTTTTATATTATATAATATTATTATTTATTTTTATTATAATATTAATATTATTTATATTTTATTTTAATAAATTAAATTTAAATAAATTACAATAAAATTTTTACAATAATTTATAAATTTTCATATTTTTTTATTATTAATTTTTAAAATTTATTATATAATCAATTTTAATTTTAATAAAATTAAACTAATTTTTTATATTGCTTTATCTATTATTAACTTATTAATTATTTCGTTTTCATTTCGTTATTTATTCCTTCCATTTTGAGTGCGTTTCCATCCATTTTCGCATTCATGTAATCCAGTTTGTCGTTTATGCTTTGCGCGAGTTCCATTAGCTGCCGCATTGTCACCTGCCCTGGCCACTCCCACTGACTACATTTAGTGGTGAGTTTAATAAAAAAAACGACCAGATGAACGGCATCGATGCCTTTCCCAACCTTCTGGTACGGGTTTCTCTTGCACGGTGTATCTCGTCCTGAGCCATGGATTCTACATTTCTACACATATACATTTCTACCCCGGCACCCGCTCGCCTTGAGACGCCATCTTATTTCACGTAACGGGTTAATTTAACTCGCTCGTAATTTGGAGGGAATCGGGGTCGCTCCTCTCACCCCTGACCGATTCCCTGTGAATTTAGCTGGAGACCGAGAGTTTGTTTTCCCGCTCCTGACACCAGTGTTGCGAATTCGCGCCCGCCGGCGTGCGATCGGCCACGTGACTCGAATCGCGGCACGTCGCCCACCAGACGGACAATTCGTCGTGACCCTCTCGGACTAACGCCGGGAGCCAGTCACGGGTGGCCTTTCGGCCTCACCACGATCGTGCCAATCGGCCACCCGCGTGGGATAGGGTTGTTCGCCAAACTCGACCTACCTAAGTACCCACGCGGATGGTAAACCGGGCGATCGCACCTCGCCGCAGGGCGACTTCGGACACGAACCGCTTAAGCGGTCCGTTCCGTGCTATCGGAAACCGAGCGGTGTTATCGTCGCCTCGACGGTTCCTGATTAATTATCGGCGTATCAGGCCCACTACGAACCCTTTTACGTGAAGCAAGATGGAGGTTCAATTAAAGAAAAGACGAAGCGAAACGGGCACAGTTCAACAAGTAAGCACATTTAATTCACGACACACGGATAGCACACATATACAGCCATACAGTAAGAATGCAAAGAAAGAATTACTACTGAATACACACAAGGTATTATTACATGCACTTAAACAGTTCTACTTACAAGACACGGCGCCACAACACGCATTCACACAAAAGCAAAGAGAAAGACCCCCTCAAAGGCAAGGGAGTCAGACTGGCCCGTGGGCCTAATGCGCGTGGAACCTGGATGAGCGGCCAGGTCCACGAGACCGAAGGGTCCTACCCGCGCCCTCGTGGCGAGCCGCAAAATGTCGCTGCACGGTGTGCCCAGTTTCGTTGGCACCTGCTTGGATAAAGTGGGAACGGGGCCCCTTTTCGCACTCTCTCAGCGCGGGGGCAAGGGGAATTGTTGACGCTCTGGGGAGGGAGTATGGCTGGCTTGCTTGAGTCCCGCGACGAGCGATTCACCACGACCTCGTCGCCGACCGCTGTCTTCCTGCCCCCGCCGAGCTCCCGTTCTCCTCAGCCGATCTCCCTCGCAGCCGTTCGCCTCCGTAGCCGTTCGCCTCCGCAGCCGATCTCCTCCGCAGCCGATCTCCTCCGCAGCCGTTCGCCTCAAAACTCATCTGCCCGCAGCAGATCTCCGCTCGCCCTTTTATCGGCTCCAGGAACCCACCATATGCAAATTTCGGATCAAAACGACCTCAGGGCGGAGCTACGCTCGCCGATTGGACGGGAGAAAAGGGCGTTAATCTCCCTGATCCTCAAATTAGCATATTCTGTTCTCTCAGATGTGTCTGGAGGCGGGGCCAAGCCGCCCCGCGCTTCCTAATTGGATGGATCAGATGTGGGCGTTGTAGCATTCCTGATCCGAATTCTCCTCGGAAAAACCGCTATTTGCACTCGCGGCTCGCGTGTATCGCTGAACGGCCCAAGATAGCCCGACGCTCGTGCCCACAGGTGGTGCGGGAATGGCCGTAGGAGAGAGGTGAAGTGGTGGAGGGTTTTGCGCTCGATGGCCATGATGCCGTTGGAATGGCGTGATGTGAGGTTTGCGGAGCGAGTGTGAAGGTAGGTTGTGCTGCTGGCATTGTTGTTGTTGTTGACAGTTGGAGCTGTTGGTTCAAAATAAAGGTAGAACAAAAAAACGCCTAACTCAAAGGATCGCAGCCCGAATGAATCACATTAATTCCCTCTAAACATGGGTTTGGGGCTAACTATACATGTACTTAAAAGATATCTCACCTACGGGACCTGAATGGTGTTTGCGAATTTCCACAGCCGTAACAATATATATATATATATATATATATATATATATATATATATTATATATATATATATATATATACACTCATGCCTCCTGGCTGATTAGGTTAATCCCCCCGACCCAATTGTCGTGGATGAGTGGTCAACACCGACCAGGCCGGATCGCCGAGCAGTTTTCCCTCAAGGCGACCACGTGATCCTCAGAGATTATGGCGTGCACGCGGGAGGGGAATTGCGGCACGGACGGAGCAGATGGAAGCACAGCACAAGGGGTTTACACTCAAACCCACGACAAATACACGGGGATTTAATTAAAATAGATCAAATATTTACAAGGGTAATAATTCAAAATGTAATCATAAAACGTGAGGAAATTTCAAGTCTGAAGTAGAGGTGCCTCGACACACAAACTTTAATACAGACAAGGAGAAAATGAAAGAAAAGAAAATCTTCCCTTTATTCTGGACCTTTGTCTTGAAATGGTCTTTGTTGAAATTTCGTGTCGAGCTGCTTCATCCTGTGCGGGAAGATGCACCAAAAATGGCGCTGAGATGCTCTCTGGGCAGGAAACGTATGTGAGGTAATTTGTGAGGCAGGATTCAATGCCAGAGCTCACCAACCGCCGTGCAACTTCCTCGTCGATCACACTTGCCGATGCCGCTGCTCTCTTTCCCCTGATGGCTTGACACAACCCAGCCAAGAGTAAATGGCCAGTGTCTTGCTCAACCATGCGAGCCAATTCGCCTCAGCACAAATACGAGAATCGTGCCGTCTTCTTTATGCATCGAAGGAAAGCCAGCTGCAATGCCCTGAACTTACACGCCATCTCCGAGTGCCATCGTCTCTCGACCGCGTCCCTCACACCCAAACTCAGCACAACAAAACCAGCTGCTCTTCTTCCTCACTTCTGACGTCCCGCCACTCAATCATCCACCTCCGAGCCTGGCTTGTGAGCACGAAGCTGGGAAGGCAGGGTTTCTGCCTGCTCGGCACGTTTGGCTCGCTTGTTGTGATGGTTGTCGTTATAAAAACGTAATTCCTGTTATTGCTGGCTTGTAAATGCAATAACGTAGGAAAAGGTTACACGGGGCAATTACATACTGGGGAAATTGACCTTAATTCCAATCTAATTTACACTTAAGCTCAAAGTTTCCCGACTTGGTTTACATCGATATGTCTCCTACACCTCCACGGACCAAGCACTCTATACAATCCTAACTTTGCTCTGAAATTCCTCCATCTACCGCCACAACCATCACAATATATATATATATATATATATATATATATATATATATTGTTGTGGTCACGGGTACCGAGACACCAGCTTAAGACACCACTCAGGGGATTAATCCCGGTTGTCCTCGGAAGAGCTGGACCTGGGGCCACCGCTCACAATTAACGTTGTGGTATGGTGGGTTGTTTTAAAACCACGAACACCACCCATTTAACCACGAGTTCCAGTGTCCACCGTCTAATTATGCCGTTTAACTAGAGGTCACGTGGTTACCCGAGCGGGGAGCGCGCCCTTGGCAAAACACCAATGTTATCTCGATTAGATTTTAAATAGGGCGGCCGAGAGTATATCTGCGGGCCGTCTCGGCAGGCGCAGTCCGCCCAAAGCTCACCCCGCCCCACTTGCGCACGGTTACCATGACGATCCGTACGCTATCAAAAAAGGTGGGCATCGGCACTCGCGAAAGAAACACGTGCATAAACGTTGCTGAGGAAAAATAGGGGCGCGCGTCAGATCTCGCGAAAGAAATGTGTGTAAACGTGTCTGTCGTAAAGAAAAAAAACTTCCAATAAGAGAGGAGATCTATCATTTACCCTTCTCAATGCATCACATTTAAGATCCCATTAGACATGGGGATGGGGCTAATCTGAAAA
>CM068955.1:13311348-13322494 GCA_035128595.1 Eptatretus atami
GCCAATACTACCGAAGGGACCGGATGTTTCTCGTCTATCAAATTAATAAATTTATAGGTATCACACATTGTGAAAAAATAAACATTAAATCTCATCAGGCGACTAATATAATCTTGGGTCTTATCCATCCTGCGACATCTCATTTAGGGCCCTGTCACACCTTGACGTTTTAGCCAGGATTTGGCACGTATAAATAAATCACGCTAATAATCGTTTGGCGTAACGTCTGACCTTTATGTTAGGGTTTTAAAAAAGTTTTGGTCGTAGTCATAACGTGTTGGTCGTATGCATAACTATTAGTAACGGGCACAGAACGTCGTTGTGTTAAAGATAATAACTTATACCAACGAATGCTTAACCTGTTGTCGGCGTTCACAACCTATTGCCCAACGATGTTGTTTGACTTAGTCATAGCGCGCTAGCACGGTATACCGCCGAACGAAGACTCTGAGTACCCGCGCGCGTGGTTGCATCAAAGCAGGACGTCTTGGTACCGTCATCACTGCCAGCAGTGACTGTATAAAGTAGCAGTTCTAATTGTGTTATAATTACATAACACACCAGTACACAAACACCACACAAACACCACACAACACCACACAAAAATATCCTGGTGAGGGTCTGCAATCTATGATTGCTCTTTTTCTTGTTTGTTACTTGGTAAAAAAAAAAAAATTTGACAAGTTGTTTGATCGCCTCCGTTTTTGTTTCGGCTCGGCTCGGTGCAGTTCGGTATGTTTGTTTGTTTGGCTGTACGCTCACCTCCAGCCCAAACGGATCAACTGATCGTTCTGAAATTTTCAGAGGTTAATGTCACTGACGTGCGACAGTCCGCATGGAAGTTTCGTAAAATTCGGTCGACCGAAAAGGTCAACATAGGCCAATAGGCCAATTTGAGCCAGATTTTCTAAAATCCTCAAATTTCATCTGATGAGCTGAAATTTGAACAGGATTTGCACATCAGGTCAGTGAATTAACCACCTATTACTTTTGAAGTTATCTTAGGTCAAAAGTCAACATAGTCCAAAAGGTCAAATTTTAAAATTGTTTCTAAAATTGTCAATTGTCATCGGATTGAGCTGAAATTTGAACAGGATTTGCACATGAGTCAGTGAAGTCAACCACCTATTACTTTTGAGGTTACCTAGGTCAAAAGGTCAACCCCAAATTGGTCAAATTTTAAATTGTTTCTAAAATTGTCATTTTCATCGATTGAATTGAAATTTGAAGAGCATTTGCACATGAGTCGATGAACTCAACCACCTATTAATATTGAGGTGAACATAGACCAAAGGTCAACATAGGCAGAATTTCTGAAATCCTCAATTTTCATCCGATTGACTTGAAATTTCAAGAGCATTTTCATATCAGGTCACCGAATTCAACCACCTACTAACTTTAGGTAAACATAGGCCAAAAGGTCTACATTGGCCAATTGGCCAATTTGGGCCAAATTTTCTAAAATCCTCAATTTTCATCCGATTGACTTGAAATTTGAAGGCATTTTCATGTCAGGTCGCTGAATTCAAGCACCAATTAATTTTGTGATCAAATAGACCAAAAGGTCAACAAAGGCCCAAGGTCAACAACTGAGTGGTATTTCTAAATCCTCAATTTTATATTGATTGACTTGAAATTTGAAGAGGATTTATATTTCAGGTCATGGAATTAAACCACCAATATTTTTGAAGTCAACATGGACCAAAAGGTCAACATAGGCCCAAGGTCAACACACGACAGTGGTATTTCTAAAATCTTCAATTTTCATCCCTTTGACTTGATATTTGAAGAGGATTTATATTTCAGATCACTGAATTCAACTATACAATTATTTTTGGAGTCAACATCGGCCAATTTCTAAAATTGTCCATTTTCATCTGATTCACTTGAAATTTGAAGAGGAGTTGCATATTTGTCATTGAATTCGACCACCAATTATTTTGAGGTCAAATTTGTTTTCTGGATTTTGCAAGTATCGTGCTCTGCACGATGTCATCTTCTTGTTTGTCTGTTGTGTGCAGGATATTTTAAAATGTTGTGGATGGATCTGGATTAAATTTGGTGGGCAGGTTGGGTGTGACAAGGATGAAGTGATTAGATTTTGGGGAAGGTCCGGATACGGATCTGGCTCTCAGAATTTTTAAAATGATTCTTCACCATTGATAGAACTAAACTATATATATACATCAGGATATCTAATAAAGTTGTTGACGGATTCAGATGAAACTTGGTGGACGGCCTGGTCACACACCCAATCTGAAGTGATTCTTCACAATTGAGAGATAGGCCAAAAACGATACATAGCGTGATTTATACCTCTGCCACCGAAGGTGAAGGAGGTTATGATTTCACCCCTCTCTGCATGTTTGTTTGTTGGGTGGTCGCTAGACTACCCTTATTCTCAAGTTTTCCGTCGTCCTGATGTCTGTCTGTTTGTTTGTATGTAATGGACAGCTCTGGAGGCCAGAGGAGGTCAACTGATTTTGATGAAACTTGACTGGTAGGTTCATACCAGGATCTCGTTGTATGCTTTGAGCACCGTTGCTATGGACGCCACCGTTGCCTAGCAATGGGACTTTGAAATTTTGAAAAAAATCCGAATTTTTTTTTTTTCGAAAATAAAAATCCGCTTCTGCGCTTTTATGCGCACTATAATTAACCTCTTTGTCAAAAAATATCAGCCCGATCCGTCAAAAACTGTATGACTAGTATGCAATATATATTACTATATGCTTTCACCCCAACGTTCGCGTTGGGATTCCCTAACGTAGGGTTAGGGAATCGACACAAATGATGAATGGACAGTTGCTCGTCATGTTCCTATATGGAACAATGAACAGCAAAAATGCCATCTGATGTGTCTCTTATCTACATATTTCAAATCGCCTTAGTCTAGCGACCACCCATGTCACCTACCGGCTTGTTTGTCTGTTTGTCTGTCTGTGTGCAGGATATCTCAAAAGTTGCAGACGATTTAGATGAAATTTGGTGGGCATGTTGGATGTTTGACCATGACAAATTGATTCAATTTTGGTGAAGATCTGAATCGCGATCTGGATAGGTGAATTATTTAATTTTTAAAGTGATTCTTCTGATTGAGAGATGGGCCAAAGTCGATATATAGCATATTTCAAAAAATGTATTGGGTCCAATATGTTCTCGTGGATCAGGCATTACATGGTGGAGGCAGCACCTTCAGATTGCCCTTCTACTTCAAAAATGTATTGGCCCATATGTTCTGTGGATCAGGCATTGCGCGGGCGGAGTATGCGCTCTACGAGTGTCCTTCTTGTTGAGATTGTTATTATTATTAATGTCGAAAAGGATATTCGGAGGCCCACGACCAGTTACGAGCAATTATTATGCAGCTGAAAATTTTCCTGAGACGAGTTTCTTCCATCTTACGACATAGCACACCCCCCTTTTCCCCCTCGTCAGGGCAGGATATATAATTGTCCGACATGCTTGAACTCTCTAGTACCGCTATGTTTCTGTTTCTTTTTGGATCAGTACCGGCACATGTTGCCCACTCTTTTTGAAAGACACTGTAGGTTCTCCAACTGTGGGATAAAGCAAAAGCCACTGGATGGGTCAGTTGCCTTTATATCCCTCTGAAGAAGCGCATGCTCGTCCGTCATCATTTTACCATAGGCAGCACTAGGCTGCTGGTTTGCATCATTTCTGGCTCTTGGACTGTTATTTGTCACACGCATAAAGCTATCGCACAAAAAGTAATAATTCTGTTTTGAGGTGTCTGACCTCAAATAACCCTTTTGGTACTGATGTGTGCGTCAGACGACACGGTTCACGACTATCCTTAAATTAACATACAATGAACATGAGTGGGACTGTGCCCCCCATATAACTTTAAGCATAATAATAATAAAATGGTTTTATTTATCAACCCAAAGGGCTACAAGGTCGAACTTGGACCTATTCGCAAGACAACAAGAACTGTCTCATGCGAGTTACCCTGAAAAGTCAGAAGCTCTGAAATATGACCCTAGTGTCAATCCATCGCAGTTCACACCGCTGTGGCCAACGATTTAAGCCAAAAGCTTGCAGCATTTCTTAGACTCTGCTTTCGAACTCCTCTTTCCTATTAACGTGAAACCATCCGTAGTCTAAAAACGCTATGTGTGTCACTGTCGTTAATACGAAATGTGGTGAGGAAGACTATAAGTTGCATGTATTACGTTAGGAGCACGCTGAATAAACAAATCGATAACTGACATGGCATAGTTAGTGGTAACGTCCTTAGTACGTCGTGGATTCAATTTTCAGTGGACGCTGCCCTGATATGAATCTTTTATCGTGTGTATCTTAAGTCTTCACCATCGTTTTATGGTGCTCACAAAGGAGAATTGCCGAGCAATACGATGTGTCATAGAATGTCCTAGCACGAACATCATCGCGATACGCCTTTACTACAGGTCCCGAGTAAACACACACAGTACTATGTAGAGGTGTTACTCGATAAGATCGTACTCGTAGCTTCATATCAGTAAATGTTTAGCATACCCTAGATATTAAATCTTAAATACTTCTTATTAACCTCCCACGAGTAACCACGTGCTTTGAAACAACATGTATATAAGAAGTAGCATGCTTGCCGTATCCTATGATTCGCTCGTAATCCAGCGGTTGCTAGAAAGCTCGATAAGGAGGGTGTAAAGAAGGTATCTGTCAAAAACAGGACACAAATTTAGTCGTCGGTATATAGAGACGAAATTAAGCAATTGACGTCTTCACCCCCGAAGATGCGACATCGCAACAGACAAACATTGTTATACTGATTGACGAGTGTTTCTACAATATTCTTACAGCTACCTTTCGTTATTCAGTTAAATATAGGCGATTGGGCAAGGGAAGCGTCTTTCAATGGAGAGGGTATGTAGGCCTATCTGAATACACAATCCATGGTGACTAATCACCCACCCACACGATTTGACACCGTCTAGTGGTATACCCACGTCCATCCTGTTGTTGAAGCTTGAGGGTAATGTCAGTGTCAGTAGGTCAGGATTGAGAGATTCCAAAAAGTACAAGCAGATAAGCAATATTTCAAAGAGTAGTAGTTTCAGTAAGCTGATTTGAGATGGAAATTTTAGATTGAATAATGTCGAAATGTTATCCTTAGTAAGTATTGGATGGTACAGTAGTAGGTGCCTTAGTTCTGTGAAGAAACGAGAAATTAAAGGGTCGCATGTGTCCAACGACTGTGAGGATCATATAAGTCCAGTCGATGGGTCCGAGAATGTCAGTGGCGAAGTAAAGAAATAGGTGTCCGAAAAGTTCGAGAAATTCGCGATGGTTTGATGTAACACTGTCAGGTAGATCAGTAGTGGTAGTTCGGTGTACGAGTTTAGTTCTGAGAGAATTTTAGGTTGAATGTATCGCAGTTGGTATGGCCCGGATGGAGTAAGTAGTAAAACTAGTCCTAAAGTACGGCTAGATGGAGATTAGTACGATCAGTGACGGAATAAGTTCAGACGTTGAGTAACCGATGTTTGTGGCGCACTCCTAGTCGGATTGTTTAGTGAGATAGGCCTAGGTAGTAATAAGATGAGTAGTTCAGAGAGAATTTAGTGGATTGGTCCGGTGTTGAGGTCACCAAGTGTAGCCTGACCTTACGATGAAGCGAAGGAGCAAAGTCCGTTTATAGGCCTGAGATCAGTAGTAGGTGTGTACTTCAAGTAAATGATGTGGTGCACAGTTGGAACACACGTCGTGCTGTCACGCTGCTCTACAAAAACGTTACCAATAGCGTTAGCCAAAAATAAGTTATTCGGGTATGCTAAACATTACCTCGATGTGTTTCGACTTATGAGTAACTTACAAGTAACATGTTTCGACGACGTGTGTTGCTCAACGATCGCATAACGACTGCCTAAACTTATAGCCAAAGCGTTAGCACGGTGAACGAAGTGTGAGTCATACGCCGGCATACGTCAGTAAAAATTTCAAGCATGAAAAATTGAGGAAAACCCAAAAAAGTACAACGTTTAAAGCCAGCGCTACTACGACGTTATGCAGTTGTTTTTCAGTGTGCTACTTAACGTATACAAAACTACCGATAAACGTTTTCGACGTTGTACGCAGCGTTTTAGACAAATTTTTCATAAATCGGCATACGCTGGCTAAATCGTCAAGGTGTGACAGGGCCTTTATGTTTGAAAGGCAATGTATAATTAAAGGGTTATTTCATTCATGTTGAACTTTGATTTTATTTTTTGTTTTTGATCTCCAATCCTCACCATCTACCAGTTCAGACTGTATCAATGGTGGAGTTTATGATGTCAGAGGTAAAATTATGAGCTTCCTCAACTATTACTGAACAAAATGTATCCAATTACATGTGTCAGCATTGTGTTGTTGGGCTGAACGATTCATTTCCTTACCCATTCTCAACAAATCATCATATACCTATAGATTGCGATTTAAAAGTTCTTATTTTCCTGCCGATAAGAGTTATTCATACCTGAAGTACATCTCTACCCTTTTCTCTGTGAATGTGGTTAGAGTTCATCATTTTCTTGTGCATCCTCCAAATGCATGCTCTTATATTCACCAAAAAGTGAACTAATAACAAAGGCAAGGGAGCATGATCGCGAGCTTTGTAAAGTTACACATGTAAAAATGTAGTTGCTAATTCCAACATAAAACTAACGGTATGCAGTAGTGGCAAGAGAGAATAAAAGGTAAGAAAATGGCTTGAATTATCTGCCGTGAAGGGTCACAAGATGCTTATGTTTTCGGGTATTACCATTCATCAGAGCAAAAGAAACGAGTCTCTTTTGCTGCGACAAAGGGTAAAGCCAACAACGTCAGCACCTTGTAATCCTTTGCGGTTGATAAATAAAACCATTTTATTATTATTATGCTTTAAAGTTATATGGGGGGTTGGCACAGTCCCACTCATGTTCATTGTATGTTAATTTAAGGATAGTCGTGAACCTGTCGGTCATCTCGACGCACATCAGTACCAAAAGGCAGGTTATTTTGAGGTCAGACACCTCAAAACAGAATTATTACTTTTTGTGCGATAGCTTTATGCGTGTGACAAATAACAGTCCAAGAGCCAGAAATGATGCAAACCAGCAGCCTAGTGCTGCCTATGGTAAAAATGATGACGGACGAGCATGCGCTTCTTCAGAGGGGATATAAAGGCAACTGACCCATCCAGTGGCTTTTGCTTTATCCCACAGTTGGAGAACCTACAGTGTCTTTCAAAAAGAGTGGGCCAACATGTGCCGGTAACCTGATCCAAAAAGAAACAGAAACATAGCGGTACTAGAGAGTTCAAGCATGTCGGACAATTATATAATCCTGCCCTGACGAGGGGGAAAAGGGGGGGGTGTCTGCTATGTCGTAAGATGGAAGAACAACTCGTCTCAGGAAAATTTTCAGCTGCATAATAATTGCTCGTAACTGGTCGTGGGCCTCCGAATATCCCTTTTCGACATGTAATAATAATAACAATCTCAACAAGAAGGACACTCGGTAGAGCGCATACCTCCGCCCCGCAATGCCTGATCCACAAGAACATATGGAGCCCAATACATTTTTGAAGTAGAAGGGCAATCTGAAGAGTGCATGCCTCCACCATGTAATGCCTGATCCACGAGAACATATTGGACCCAATACATTTTTTGAAATATCATGCTATATATCGACTTTGGCCCTATCTCTCAATCATGAAGAATCACTTTAAAAATTAAATAATTCACCTATCCAGATCCGGATTCAGATCTTCACCAAAATTGAATCAATTTGTCATGGTCAAACATCCAACATGCCCACCAAATTTCATCTAAATCCGTCTGCAACTTTTTGAGATATCCTGCACACAGACAGACAAACAGACAAACAAGCCGGTAGGTGACATGGGTGGTCGCTAGACTAAGGCGAATTTGAAATATGTTAAGAGAACACATCAGATGGCATTTTTGCTGTTCATTGTTCCATATAGGAACATGACGAGCAACTGTCCATTCATCATTTGTGTTCGATTCCCTAACCCTACGTTAGGAATCCCAACGCGAACGTTGGGGTGAAAGCATATAGTAATATAATTGCATACTAGTCATACAGTTTTTGACGGATCGGGCTGATATTTTTTGACAAAGAGGTTAATTATAGTGCGCATAAAAGCGCAGAAGCGGATTTTTTATTTTCGAAAAAAAAAAAATTCGGATTTTTTTCAAAATTTCAAAGTCCCATTGCTAGGCAACGGTGGCGTCCATAGCAACGGTGCTCAAAAGCATAACGAAGATCCTGGTATGAACCTACCAGTCAAGTTTCATCAAAATCAGTTGACTCTCTGGCCTCCAGAGCTGTCCATTACATACAAAAACAAACAGACAGACATACAGACAGACGGAAAACTTGAGAATAAGGGTAGTCTAGCGACCACCCAACAAACAAACATGCAGAGAGGGGTGAAATCATAACCTCCTTCACCTTCGGTGGCAGAGGTAAATATCACGCTATGTATCGTTTTTGGCCCTATCTCTCAATTGTGAAGAATCACTTCAGATTGGGTGTGTGACCAGGCCGTCCACCAAGTTTCATCTGAATCCGTCAACAACTTTATTAGATATCCTGATGTATATATATCAGTTTAGTTCTATCAATGGTGAAGAATCACTTTTTAAAAATTCTGAGAGCCAGATCCGTATCCGGACCTTCCCCAAAATCTAATCACTTCATCCTTGTCACACACCCAACCTGCCCACCAAATTTAATCCAGATCCATCCACAACATTTTAAAATATCCTGCACACAAACAGACAAACAAGAAGATGACATCGTGCAGAGCACGATACTTGCAAAATCCAGAAAACAAATTTGACCTCAAAAATAATTGGTGGTCGAATTCAATGACCAAATATGCAACTCCTCTTCAAATTTCAAGTGAATCAGATGAAAATGGACAATTTTAGAAATTCGGCCGATGTTGACTCCAAAAATAATTGTATAGTTGAATTCAGTGATCTGAAATATAAATCCTCTTCAAATATCAAGTCAAAGGGATGAAAATTGAAGATTTTAGAAATACCACTGTCGTTGTTGACCTTGGGCCTATGTTGACCTTTTGGTCCATGTTGACTTCAAAAATAATTGGTGGTTTAATTCCATGACCTGAAATATAAATCCTCTTCAAATTTCAAGTCAATCAGATGAAAATTGAGGATTTTAGAAATACCACCTCAGTTGTTGACCTTGGGCCTTTGTTGACCTTTTGGTCTATTTGATCACAAAATTAATTGGTGCTTGAATTCAGCGACCTGACATGAAAATGCCCTTCAAATTTCAAGTCAATCGGATGAAAATTGAGGATTTTAGAAAATTTGGCCCAAATTGGCCAATTGGCCAATGTAGACCTTTTGGCCTATGTTTACCTAAAGTTAGTAGGTGGTTGAATTCGGTGACCTGATATGAAAATGCTCTTGAAATTTCAAGTCAATCGGATGAAAATTGAGGATTTCAGAAATTCTGCCTATGTTGACCTTTTGGTCTATGTTCACCTCAATATTAATAGGTGGTTGAGTTCATCGACCTCATGTGCAAATGCTCTTCAAATTTCAATTCAATCGGATGAAAATTGACAATTTTAGAAACAATTTTAAAATTTGACCAATTTGGGGTTGACCTTTTGACCTAGGTAACCTCAAAAGTAATAGGTGGTTGACTTCACTGACCTCATGTGCAAATCCTGTTCAAATTTCAGCTCAATCCGATGACAATTGACAATTTTAGAAACAATTTTAAAATTTGACCTTTTGGACTATGTTGACCTTTTGACCTAAGATAACTTCAAAAGTAATAGGTGGTTGAATTCACTGACCTGATGTGCAAATCCTGTTCAAATTTCAGCTCAATCAGATGAAATTTGAGGATTTTAGAAAATCTGGCTCAAATTGGCCTATTGGCCTATGTTGACCTTTTCGGTCGACCGAATTTTACGAAACTTCCATGCGGGACTGTCGCAGCGTCAGTGACATTAACCTCTGAAAATTTCAGAACGATCAGTTGATCCGTTTGGGCTGGAGGTGAGCGTACAGCCAAACACACAAACATACCGAACTGCACCGAGCCGAGCCGAAACAAAAACGGAGGCGATCAACACACTTGTCAAATTTTTTTTTTTTTACCAAGTAACAAACAAGAAAAAGAGCAATCATAGATTGCAGACCCTCACCAGGACTTATTTTGTGTGGTGTTTGTGTGGTGTTTGTGTGGTGTTTGTGTACTGGTGTGTTATGTAATTAATAACACAATTAGAACTGCTACTTTATACAGTCACTGCTGGCAGTGATGACCGGGTACCAAGACGTCCTGCTTTGATGCAACCCCGCTTTGATCAGACACCTGACCCTGACCCATGATGATGTCCTTTCTTATTATTCAATTGAATACAGAATGGGATTTAAATAAATTCAATTCACATCAAATGGAAGACCAAACAGGTAAAGTCCCACATTGGAGTAATTAGAAGGAACCTGAACAAGCAAAAAGCAAAGATGAAGTCATGAGGAGGAACCTGGATATAATTCACATTTCAGCTGATACTCCTCCACCCTCAACCCAACCAGGCACATCCAAGTGAGCCTTATTCAAAAAAAATTTTTTTTAACAAAAAAAAACAGATCAAAAAATTAAATAACTCTGGCTGCCAGACCATATATCCGAAGAAGTTGATTTTAAATTTAAAACATGTATTCCCCATCACTACTAGATCCCAATTGTGAAGTTTCACGTCGTTTGATTAAGCAGTTCCAGAGAAAACATTATTTAATATTTTTCTTAAAACCACTGTGGCTGCCAAACCATATGACATCAATTATTCCAAAACAACCTTGTGGAGGTTTTATTAAGAGAGTTCGGCATTGATACGGTTACTTTCACTAGTATAGGAAATAGCACACATGTTCCTTGTCATAAATCACTCCAAGATATTATCTCTGAGCATCAGGAAGCTTGAGTTTATTATTTCAGTATTAAATGTAAAGAGGTAAATCTTTGTATTCCTCAGATTTTCTGGATTCCTAAGCTTCATAAGAACCCATATAAGTATAGGTTTATAGCGGGTGCCAGGCAGTGTTCTACCAAACAGTTATCGATCATAGTTAACTCAGGCTTA
>CM068955.1:13323746-13335726 GCA_035128595.1 Eptatretus atami
TGCTGTGTTGACTGACTGTCTGGACACAACTTTAAAGTTGTGGGTCCATTGGTGTTGAGTAATCTACGGATGTGGACCTGCGACCAGGTTTGTGGATCCGCCGTTTGGAGAGGTTATGGGCTGAAAGGATCGAAACCTTCAATGATAAACGGTGACCAGCTGATGATCCGGGCAGTTGGGAAATCAGTAAATTGCTTATAAGTTAAGGTTATAACTTCAAATAAAATAGCTTTTGTAAGTACTTACCAGGACATAATATATCTGTTTGTGTGTTTATATGCGTGTGTGTGTGGGTGTGTGTGTGTGCGTGCGTGTGTGCGTTGTATATATTTGTGTGTTTGTATATATTTGTGTGCGTGTGTGTGTGTTGTGTGTGTGTGTGTGGTGTGTGTGTGTGTGTGTGTGTGTGTGTGTGTGCTGTGTGTGTGTACTGTTACGTCTGGCTCCCTTCTTGGAACAATGCTGCTGCAGTAATTGGTCTTTATTTTGATTGTACACGCATGCCTTGGGGGAACATTTGTGTGAAGTTTCCTCTCTATCTGTCCAGCCATTCTGGAGAAGAGATTTTGATATGTTTTAGGGTAAATCCAATATGGCTGCCAATCCATGTGACCTATGATGTCATATGTGTGAACCTGTTGTTCCTCATGGATAGGCGGTCATATGTGTAAATTTTCGCCTCAATCTGTTCAGCCAATTCGGAGTAGAATATTTTTGAATTTTTTTGAAATAAAAAAACAATATGTCTGCCGAATCACGTGACCGATGACATCATCGAAAAAATTTGGTCGACCATTTTATCAGCAGATGACCCTGAAAATTTTTCATACTGATCGGATGTAGCATTCCACACATGCTATTATGATGTCATAACGAAGGCACCTATGACATCAATAAAAGAAAATCACACTCATTCCCCATGAGGAGTACTTGCCATGTGCCAAGTTTCAATTTTTTTTCCTTGCAGTTTCAAATGCCAGTGTAATGACCTTGCTCAGTCTTGACTCGTTCCCCACATTTAGATACCTTTACCATGAAACCAAGTTTAATGACAAAACACTGATCAGCAAGGAATTAGTTAACATTCGCATCATGCATGAGCGAACACCAAATGAATTCAACTACCTAAGATACAATCATTGCATTGATTTATTGTACACAACATCGGTATTTTCATCAAAAGTTAGCTTGTCGATAATTACAAATGTCAGTGTGTCAGTCAGTTAGTCTGTCAGTGTGCGTGTCTCCTCTATAACTCCAAAACCATGAAACCTAACAGCCTAAAACTTTGCTTGCATACTAAGGGAACTACAAGGAAGTGCAAGAGTAAAAATTGGATGTTTGGGTTAAACATCCCCTTTGAAGCTAATTAACAGCCTTATTTCATTATCCATTGGCAAGGCTTCATCCCTGGTCAGCCCTCTGTCAGCTCGCTGGGGTCTTAATTCGCCATTTTTTTGCCTGCTCAACAATGCCTCGACAGGCCGCAATGGCTACTTAACGAACAAAGTGCTCAAAAAAAAATTATTCACTTTTCTCGCTCGTATCATCGAATGCCTTATCTTCATACATACAGATCGCTGCATACATCACAATGCTTATAAACGCCCAGAGACGCCAATGTTCATGGGTCTATTTCATTTTCCGCCATGCGATAAGCCCCCCCCCCCAAAATGCTGGGTTTCCGGTAACATGCTGCTCAATGAACGGGGTAGGTTGGTAGGGATTTTTTTGGAGGTGGGGGAGGGGATTTTTTTTTTTTTTTTTTTTGGACGTCGTGTAAATGGAAGCAGTCCAGTATTTCAGATTCTACATCTTTCCAACCAGTATGTGTATGTTGAGAGTTGAAAAAATATAGAATCATGAACTTTAACATGTCCATCGTGAGATACCAAATTAGGGGTAAAACGGTGTTGTGTAAACAAGTCAGAGGATTAAATGACACCAATTTAGTATCTCTGTAAGGTTTCCTTTCAACAGTGAAGCTGGTCACAGCAGTGATAAAGATAGCATATCATCAACATTGCTCAACAGGAAATTTGAAGGAAGTGAAGAGTACTTATCTCCCATTCATCATCCCTGAAAATCTTGTATATTCACATATTAGATCCTTTCCAGTTCATAAAAGTCCAAGATTACACCCTTTAGGGGCATCCATGAAGTGTATACTCCTCAAAATAAGAAACTTCAACCCACCCCCTGATAAGCCTGATATTGGCTTAGTGGTTAGGGTGGCTGGCTTGGGATCTCAAAGTCCTGAGTTTGAGCCCCGTTGTCCACTGAAGTAACACCAGGTGGTTCCTGCAATTATATGATATAGCCCTTCAAAATTAAGCTGATTGCTGTACAAAAGCTGAAAGTAATCTCTTCCAAGAAGCCTCAACCTGTCGACAGTGGTGCCAGCATATGGGGAAGAAAAACATGCTTTATCCCACTGAACACTATATAAGAATTCAAAGTTTCGATGTACTGCAGAATTGAAAGGAAGACTGTTGCTTATTGAAATGCCTCTCCAATTCTCCATATTGATATGTCCATGTTTGTTTGTATTTGTTTATGTTTGTTTGTTTTTAATAAATGACTCAAATGTACAGAAGGAATTGAGAATTTCTTCAACACATCTAAGGATCTGAAAGTCCCTGTCATGTCCATCTTGTTTACCCTGTGTACCCTGCCCCATCCCTCTCCCTTCCACAGCTCTCCTAATGTCTCTGTTCCCCCACTGTTTTGTCCTTCTCTCAACACCCCTCTTATCTCCTGCACCCCTTGTTGTACGTTGTGTTAACTCTAATACGAGCCTCGACATTGTACACACAAAAAAAACCTTTTAGTGTTTTTTGGTGGTAGCCGTTTTTCGCCAGACTTAAGTATGTCAAATGCAGACCTCATTGGTCTGACATCTTGTGTCTTGGTGACCACATTGGCACTTTAAGTGAAAAATAAAAACACACCAATTGTCTGCACAGCAGCCATGATTTCTGTCAAAGTCAGGAATGTCTATCCAGTTTTCATTTTCCGACATTGAACAAGATACCATCGATGTGTCTCAGGTGGGTTGTGCAATGTTTTTAAAATGTCGATAAAACTTTCTGACCCCTTAACTGAAATAAACGGCCACTGATTTTCTCTGTTGAGACCACAGTGGTGAACAATGGCACAGAGTAATGCCATGCACAGCAGACAGAATGGCTGCCCGGAAAGCAACCTCTCGCAAAATATGTTGTATGTATATATATATTTTATATATATATATATATATATTATATATATATTATATATATATATATTAAATAATTTATTTTTTAAATTTTATATTATTTTAATTTATAAATTAAAGACCCACCCACATCTCTCACCTGTGAATGAAGGGAATAACCAATCAGCTCTCACCTAATCAAATAAACCCAGTTGGCTCGGATTATATAAACAATTGACCCCTCCCACACTCCTCTAGCCGAAGAAGCTACAGAAAGCAACCCAAGAACACCTACACAAGATAAGCACTATGCTTTAAGGCCATTTTTCCCTGTGAGAGCGGGGGTTAGCCTTGCAGGCCCCATGACAATCATGGTTCCCCTTTTTGAGCCAATGTTTTATGGCCGGATGCCCTGACTGAAGCCAACCCTTTCGTCGCCTCTTACAACATGCAAGGATATGGTGTACCTATTCTAACCGGGGCACACACCAGGACCAGTACACTGGTACTCATTTCACCGACATCGGAAGGATGACAGGCTGAGTCGACCCCACCTGGTGTTAATTCAGCAGCCAATGGGGCTCAAAATTAGGACCCTAGGATACATTCAAGACAATATTAGGTGATAATGTAAATAAAGTACATATGTAAATGTGTGTTCCATTGTTTTAGTTAAATCTGTCAAAAGTTTTAAAGCCTCGATAAGTTCATGTTATAATCTCTTTAAAAATGGCACGCGTTGTTTGAAAGTGACGGGTGGTTTTGCTATCCTGTTTGAACATGCTGTTTCCCTACCCCAACCCTAACCCTCACCCAAACAGCTGTTTTAATGTACCCCATTTTGTTCAATCCTGTACTAATGCGAACAGACGGGACCATCACCACTGCTTCATCTCAAGCCCCTCTACCAAATGCAAGTCGAACCCTACCCCCCACCCCTTTCCTTTCAAGTCCCACTACCAAATGCAAGTGTAGAACACCCCCCCCCCCCATTCTCTTCGCTCCCACTCCCTACCTCCCAGAGTGTATAGCAACATGCTGTGAAGTGACACTCACACTCCCCACTTCATCGCCCTACACCACCCCCTTCCTTGCTCTCCCTTCCCCTCCCCACTCCTTTCTCTCCCTCACCCCCTCCCTTCCCACCTCCTCGCTCTCCCACCCCTCATCCTCAGTCCTCCCTCCTCTCTTCTATCTCGACCCCTCTCCCACCCCTCTCCTCTTTCTCTGCCCCCCCCTCTCTTTGTATTCCCATCAGTGAAGCGACAGGTGGTATTTGTGAGTTATCAATAATAGTGCCCAGGTATGTGAATTTGTTAACAATTTCCACCTTTTCACCATTTATGATTACAGGTTCATGATTGTGATCTTTCCTATAATCTAAATTAATCTCTTTAGTTTGGCACACATTCAGAGAGACAAAAGTCCCCACACCACTTGTTGAATGCGTTAATCTCATTGAGGTACGATACAAAGAAGATTAATCGGAAAGACAGCCAACAATGGCGGTATCGTCCGCATACTTAATAAAGTTACATTCATTGGTGTACAGACCGAACAGTGGAGGTGATAATACACGGCCTTGTAGAGCAAGAATGATAACTTTGATAAACTACCATTCACCTTCACCTGCTGAGGATAGTCTTGTAAAAAAACATTCCACCCAGAGTATGCTATGAGGCTTCAGGCACAGATCACTCAACACTTTCAGAAGGGTAAATGGTTGCATCATGCTCATGAGAAATAAATAAATGACACGCGTGCATAGGTTCCATTCTGGTCAAGGTGACTTGTGATTGGATGAAACAAACTGAACCATGCATCTTCGACACCGCGTCTTGCTTTGTATGCAAATTGTAAAGGATCCAATTTGTCATTCATACACTTCATATTTCTGAATCCGCTCCAAGCGTTCCGAGCATCGCCATTATGTAGTTGTTCTTCTACGTTATTCCTGTATGACCGTTTACACTTGACGATAACACAGCGCAGTTCTTTCTTCACCACCATCATAGTGCAGACATCCTTCTGCAGGAATGCACGCTTCTCCTTCTTCTTCTTCAACAAACTAGCCTTCACTTCAGTGGTCATCCAAGGTTTGTTGGTTGGATACATGCATACGGTTCTCCACGTGGTCACGAGGTTCTCACAGAACTTCACGTAATCTGTGATAGACTCAGTAAGTTCATTGGGGTCTTCACAGGGGTCGAAAAATACATCCTTGTCTGTGCAAAGGAAACAGCCTTTCAAACATTCGTTATCCTCTGCTGTTCTAGTTTAAACCCTCTTGCACCGAACAGGCATCCTTTTCAAATTTTGTCGATACATAGGTAAGAGATGGACCACCTTATGGTCAGATCGCCCAGTCATAGAAGCATACTTCACCACATAAGCTTGTTCAAGGTTGCCATAACATTTGTCCAACGTCCTGTTACCACAGGTAGCAACATTTATTTGCTGATGGAGCTGAGGGAGCTCCTGACTGAGGTCACATCCAATGAAGTCCCCAATAATCAGAATGGAATGATCCACTGAACAGGTGGTCGCCCTATTGTAACTTTTGACGATTCATTCCCATGCGCACTTGAACTCTGTCCCTGGTGCACACTCCAGAATAATGGTGCACTGACCAAATTCCCGTTGCAGGTCGTCAGGTCTGAAAGACACCATCAGTATCTCCACGTCCTTGGTACAATAACGTTCACATACCATAAAATCTTGGGCCCAATTCAAATTCACCAGCATACACAACCCGCCACCTTTGGCCCTGCCCGATGATGTGTATATACTGTATATATCAGATACTGTGTGACTTCAAAGCATGAGTGGTGAAAGCGCCAGCACCGAGTCCCATACAGCCCTTGCTGCACAATACCAGGAGCGATAAAAGTGCTGCCTGCCACATGGAACATTAACTCTTTGGCAGATAATTACCATTGGTTATTCCATTTTGTTTGATGTGTATATACTTATATGTACATATATAATAAAACAAAATTTAATAATCAATGGGAATTATATGTATGCCAAAGCATATCAGAAATTTCAGCAAAAATCCCAAGAAACCATAGTGTACAAAGATTTAGTGGGATCACTGTATCGCATAAAGTCCACAAAGTGTACTGGGGAATTATATCAGAGCCTTCAGTGGAATTCTTTAAAATATTAAGTGCATTGAAATACATTAACTTTGAAATTTAGGTGTGTCAGAAATGACCCACGATGAGCTAAGTGTTAAACTCCTATGAGGCTAATTATTGTGTTTTAAATTTGCCTCGTCCTCGCATCCTGAATCATGCCTGCAAACCTTTCCCAGATCCTCACATCCCCATTCACCTACGAGCTGTTGACTAACAGGTCAGTTAGTCAACAGGTCATCACCTTGACTAACAGGTCAGCAAAACTTTTATCATTTTTACGGAAGCATCATTTATTTGTGAGGACTTGAAATATTTCACCGTGTTTCTGTTTGAAAAAAAAACACAACAAAATTTTAAATCAGTAAGGAGTCAGTACCACGGAATGGGATGGTAATAAAGAATATAAATTCTGAGTTCCGACAGGATGGGTCAATAAGTAGCATAATTACCTCTGAGCTGTGTAATGGATGCCGTCCCTTCGATAGACGATAAGCTGGGGATCCGTCTGCTGGCATTATTTGGCAGACATACAAATTCTCTCAATGAATCCTTCACAAAAATTTTCTTGTAGCCGATGGAGTGTTGTATTTAGACTCAAACAATGTATCATTTGAATTTGTAATGTAGCAAACAGCATGTATGCAAATTCATTCATTCAAAAAAAAATCCTCACTTTTCTCCTCTTTCTCCTTTCCTATTTCTTCCTCTGCCTTAAGCCTGGAGTTGGTTTAATGGTTTAGTTGGTTGGCTTAAGATCAAAGGGTCTTAATTATGAAACACAGTCCTCCAGTTGCACGCATGTTTACAAGCGTATACATTATGCATGCTCTCACTTCCTGGTTCTCTTGCTGTGATTCAACCTTGAGATGTACAGCATCAAAAGCTTTGGTTAATATGTCGTGTTTGTTTTCTTGTATATTAGAGTAAAATAAATTCCCTAACTGCTCTGTGTGCATGCGCGATCGAGATGAGATTGTGTACGATTTGCCAAATTCAGAACCAAAGTTATGCTAAACTGCAGGTTCGCTTTCTGCAATTCATGTTCCGATTCGTGCTCTACAGTATTCAAAATATAACATTAAATTGAAATTAAGTAGTTCCTTCATTATAGACTGATGTCTGCAGACAGACAGACAGACAAAGTGAACCAATTGCTTAACCCTGCTTTTCGCTTTGCGTGCTTGCAGGGAGTTCTAAACATAATAATTACCTGCAGGGAGTTGGAATCAAGGATATTGATGAGAGCAGAAGGGTGGCCGTCATATGAAAGTGGACGGGAAAAAAGATGGCCAAAAGTCCATCCCAGCCAACTGGCCTCCAACCCAGTGTTCTTTGCATAGACCCAGCCTCTGGACAGGAAAGTTTGGGAAAGTGTGACAAGACTGACAAATCACAATTGGTTGTGGAGAGAGGAAAAAAAACAAAAAACATGGCTTTTTCGATTTTGCAGGTAAAAGTATAACTTGTGACATCTCTGTGTTCATATTCCTTTCGTTTTCAGTTGAAAACAACAGGACTAACATGTCAACGTCTTCCCTTATTACATCCTATTTACATTTTCACATACATACATACTTAAAATATGTGTTATCTCCATTGTACAAATTTTAACATATAAATATATTGTATAAAGGTCAGGAGATGCATTTATAAACAATTGTGCCCATTATAATCAAGAATCGCAGTGTAGAACATCAACCATAATCATTATGAAACTGCAATGTACTCAAGAAATTATAGTCACGATATAAACAGGAATCGCTTCAATGACAAAACTAATATGCTGAGTAATCTATGAAAAAAATTGAACCAGGTCAAAATTGCAAAAGAAACTTTTGTACCTGATTCGTAGACAGAAATGACTGCTGAAAAAGATGTCCAAAATTCGACAACATTGGAGCATGGGAACACTTTCGGAATACGTTTGTTTGATGGAGCTAATAGGGTCCCTTAAGGCTGAAATGCAAAAACATTTTTATAGAGGCATTCTGTGCTGACATATAACGTGATGTCATGTAGTTTTTGGTGGCAAAATAACTCATGACATTTATTTTAACATAAATTGTATTTTAAAAGAACCGTTTATACAGATGAGATGAAGCTGCTCCGATGAATGGGTCTCCTGTCATGGGCTGCTGCGGGTCCGGGTACATATTATTTACAAGTTATTGGTGAGAATTCTTTAAACCTCTTTCCTCTCTGCAGATCTTCATAGAATCACAAGCTGGTGAAACACGTGGAATTTGTCTTTCAATCCTGATAAATCTTTTACACTCACTGTGTCTCTCCAAAAAGATTGTCGAGCAAACCCTCCCATACACTTCCTCAACAATCCTCTTCACAAACTTTGGTTCTAAGCCAGCCACCGACTGGGCAACCTCCATCCGATCATGAAAGGTCCTTCCTTGACACACCTGAACTCTTGAACACCTGAACACAGCTTTCTAAAGAATCTCTGTCTGAGATGAGCACTTGCCAAGAGACAAATCAGGGAGCAAATTTGGCAGAGCCCTTGTTTCTTTTTCTGGCTGATGGATATGTCCATGGTGGAGTGGTGCACCGCCATGGCCGCCAGCCTTTGTTGGCTGGCCCCATCATACCAACTGGACTACCTACCAGTTGAGATGGTTGGCAGACATGGACTACCATACCTCAAGATACGCGTGGCTCTGATGGTGGCAGTGTGGTTAAACATGGTCAGTTTTGGGGTCCTTGTGGCCCGATTTTGCCAATTCACTTGGCCCACACAGCATCTGTGCTCCCAAGGAGTCTGGTTCTGGATCCGGAGGACAGCTATGGTGATGGTGTCTGCGTCGGACATGGTGGTTGTTTGTCTGGAATTTGTCTGTCGTGGATGGTGTGGTGCAGTTGCCAGCGTCCATGCATGCCTGGGAATTATTGTCGCCATACTGGGGGTAATTCAACCAAGCATGACTTTGTTCCGCCCTCATCCTGGCACACCAGAGATACATCTTTAGCTCGGTCTACTGGGCTGTGGGAATGTCTGCCTGGATTTTAGCTGTGGCCACAGTTTGTCTGGGAGTGGATGGGGGAACATTGGGTCTGCCAGATCCTGGAGGAGGATGTAGGCATCTGGGAGTGGATGTGAGAACCTTGAGTCTACCAAATCCTGGAGGAGGATGCAGGCTTTTGGGAGTGGATGAGAGAACTTTGGATCTACCAGATCCTAGAGGAGGATGCAAGCTTCTAGAAGTGGATGAGAGAACTTTGGATCTACCAGATCCTGGAGGAGGATGCAGGCTTCTGGGAGTGGATGTGAGAACTTTGGGTCTACGAGATCCTGGAGGTGGGTGCATGCTTCTGGGAATGGATGCGAGAAATCTGGGACTACCAGATCCTGGAGGGAGGTGCAGGCATCAATCCTGCTGACTCTCACAAGGGACCTTGTGGACACAGTTCCTGTGGCTGGCCTGGTTCTCTGGAATCTCCTCATCGAGGTTGCGCTTCACATCTACAACTGCACCCAAACATCAGCCAGGTTGGTCTACAAGATTTTGGAATGATAGGCAAATTTAGAAAAAGAAAAAAAAAGTATGGAATCCAGGGAGATTGAAAGCAACGAATCTGCAGGGGTGGATTGGAAGGGTGCGGGGGGGAACTAGAAGGGGTGGATGACACTCTTGGACCCGACCAACCTGCGACGACCTGTACTTAAGGTAAGGTGCCTTGGTGCTTACTGTCCCAAGGGTTCAGTTTTGCTGAGAAATTGGAACATGGGAAATTAGGACGGGAGCGGGCAAGAATGACTCAATGGTCGGTAAATGGATCGGTTTGGAAACCGGAATTGTCTTGTGGTGTTGATGTCTCTTACGTAACAATAATTGAGTTGTGTTTGGAGAATGAATGTGGATGATAACATGTATGCAGGGATGAAATTAATGTAAATTAAGTAATGATCTTAGGATGAGCTTCGGATTGTTACGTGGCACCACACGGGATCGTGCTGTGTTTACTAGGTAGGGTTTAAGTTGAGGTCTCTCAGTATGTGATTGCCCACTGTGATCTTTTCCGACGTTTTTACATTTACAAAGCCGGAAATAAACGAACCACGTTCTTAAGCCAACAACGAGAGCCGAATGTTTCCGAGCAGGCAAAAACATCACCTTCCTGGCTTCATGCCGGCAGGCCACACCCCAAGGCTGAGGATTGGTCGGGGTGACATGAAAGAAGGAGAAGGGGCTAGAGAGGCAAGAGGGTGGTTAGAAGCAAAGCGTGAGGCTCTGGTCCCTCTCGGCACGATGAAATAACAGCGCGATTTTAGTTGTTGGTGCTGATGTGAATTTGCTCGCGTGCTGGAACAGGATGCTGGCCATTGTCTGTTCGGCTGGGTCGCGAAGTTTGTGCACTTTGGGAGGAGAAGAAGAGGAGCATGTCTCTCAGCAATAACTCAGCAGGTGCCCATATTATGTTCGAGGAAGAAGATGGTGCATTTGCTATGAGCAGACCTGGAACTAAGAGGGAGTGGTGTGGCAATCTTGATCGTGAGAAGAAATTATATGGCGGTTCGAGGGCCCTGGCATTGAAGACCATCCACACAAATTACCTCAAGTATGTGACAACGAGGAGTGACTTGGTGACATTTTGCTGTGCATTCCCGTGCAGTGGCTTTGAGGTTTCGACGACTGTAAGGCTCCTAAAAGGTCATCTCTGGACACAAGTTGATTACCAGCATAACGGAAGGAATTTCTTTTATTTTTCTTTTCCCTTGTCTGTTTTTGTGACTGAGTGGAGACATCTCAAACTAGGATTTAGTTTTACCTCACCTTTCATTACCTCACACTTTTATTTTCATGATCACTCAATGAGTCATTTTCATTATAATTTGTCAATTTATTTTTAATAACCATTATTTGTTAAAATTCCTTGTGTTTGGTTGTTCGTTGTGGGTTCGAGGATAAACCCGTGCGCCTCCGTTCTGGTAAGTGCACTGCCACCTTCTGTCCCACGCGCACCATAATCTCCAAGGATCTTGGTTGTTCGCCTTAAAGTAAAATTATTCGGCTATCCATCCAGGTCGGTGTTAATCGGCCTAGACACGATATCCATACATATACAATATACATACATACATACATACATATAAAATTGTATTGACAAAATGAAAAGCCAGTTCATAATGTTATGCAGTTGGCAGGGTTCCTGAAAGACGCAGTCAATGAAGAAATTGCAAATAAACGAAAGGGAGAAAACAACACGTCTATTTTACATTTCAGAAAACTAAGCTTCTGATCGATACAAAATATAATGGGAAAACTGTGAAACCCAGAGAGTTGTTGAAGAATCCAAGTTGTAACTAATCAAAACCCACCTCAATGTGCCATGTAAGCCAGAGCCAAGCTTGCTGATACCACAGCCACATCCATTGGTGAGAAAAATAAACTTTCCATCCGTAACTGCACTGCGTCCTGGTCCTGCTTCTGTTGAAGAAAAGGAAGATGGGATGGAAGTAGAAAGTAAGACTGAAACAAAGGAAAAGCATAAGAGTGCAGATAAAGTATAAAAACTGGTATGTTCAGTGCACCACAAGGAATTTTTTCAGTGCACCACAAGGAATGATGTCAGGTCAGGTTAGATCTGTGACCTGCTACAGGTACCATGTAAACCTGTACTAACCTGTTCCATG
>CM068955.1:13354240-13371442 GCA_035128595.1 Eptatretus atami
TCATGCTTTACGCTTATCGTATTTATTTTCTGTGAATGCTCTCTATCACCTGATTGATGCTCAAAATCAAAGAGATCTCACACAATCCAGACACCTGAACTCGAGCTGGAACTGCACATTTTGTGACGTAAAGGTAAATTTAATGCAGAATTGTGGAAAATTCATCAATCCCCTATTCCTGAGCCAGAAGACAGTGTCCCGAAGGAAACCGGATATATCGGAAGGAATGACTGTAGAAAGAGCAGGAGAAAGTGTGATACATGCCTGTAGATCAAAGGAGCAACTGGTAGTGGTGCCAAGTCACGTTCCTGTTGAAGGAGATGAACTGTGTGAAGCAAACCCCTGAAAGAACCACTAAAGCATGGGCATATGAAGAAAAAAAGTTAACTCAATGCAGTGATAATAATAGGCATCCAAGAACAACTGAAACATCAAATCATCTTCAGTGAACAAAATCAAGCATGGGCTAAGACCATGGAGAGGAAGCAACTGCTTTTCGAGCATGGCAAATAATCAAATTGTGTATTCATTCCCCACTGGGACTCACACATGCACAGATAACCAACAGGTCAAAGCAGTTGAATCAGTGACACTCCCATATTTCAACAATGATGTTGCAATTTGCATATTAATTGCTTAAGATTGATGGCACAATCGAAAATTCAATGCAGGTATCAAAGAGCTCTGAACATGAAAATATTGAACTTGATGCTGCTTAATATAGATAGATAGATAGATGGATGGATAGATAGATAGATAATCTTTATCAATGAAAAGAGTGGAACTTAGCAAGAGACAAACTGCATATGAAGCAAAATGACACAAACAAATAGAGAATACCAACACCAATCAATATAGCAAAGAAATCTCCAAAAAATAACCAAATAAGGCACGAATAACACCACGTTACAATGTTACAATACGACACCACAATCCTCTTGTGGATTCCCATCACGACATATTTTGACGTTTTACTTTTGTTGTGTGATTATGGTGGATAAAATTGTGGGATTGAGTAAAACTACACCATTCCTGTTCAACATATAAGAATACCTGTGATGACGAAGATGGCGCCGGTCACATGACCTCGAGCTCATGGGGGTGACACTTTTCACAGGTGAGCATTCTATTTATTTTCAATGTTATATATATATATTGTTTTTGTACACCGCTCCTTCACAATGCCATATCCAGGCGATGCATGACGTCATCGCAGGGCGCTGAAGGAAGGGAGTACTCAGTTTTTACTCTGTTTTCTTGTTTGTTTGTTTTTCTGGGTGACATCTCAGCCATCCTTTGAGCGAGGAAGCTCAAATTTGGGGGCAAAAGTGAAGATGTGCTTTGGCAAAAATGTTATTTTTTATTTATTGATAAATCAATTAATTGATTAATTATTTAATTTTAATCGATTTATTAGTTACTTATTTATTTTATTTCTCATCCTGGCAATATATCTCAGGCACCTTTTGAGCTGGGAAGCTCATATTGGGACATGACAGTGAACAAGTTATTTGGCTGTAAAGGGCATTTTGGAGGCAATTCCACGCGAAGGGGGGAAAATAGTCAGATTTTTAAAGCTAGGTATTTTCAGCTAAATGTTACTTTTCTGACTCTTCATAAGTTGAATTAAAGGGAATGACAAAGTTTTCAAATCTCAGCTACAGTCTGACAAAAAAATCATCATTCAAACATAATCCATAAAATTTGATTCAATTTTTACTTTTCGAGCTATAATATTCAATTGACCTCCTTCAATACATTTTCAGACATAACCAGTTTTTGAATGATGTCAGTACTTCATTAGGCATGTTTCTCAAACATATTATAGAAATATTGCAGGATGTTAAAGGTTTTCAGATAACAGCCCCTGAAATCAGCTGGTCTGAAGGTGATGTACACGAGTCACGAAAATTAATAACTTTTCCTATTAGACAAACACCTGCTGTATTGGAGTGCCAATTAGAATTCTCTCCTACTAGTCCGTGCTGCTGAACTAAATGGCAGCACAACAGACCTCTAATTTCTTCTGTGCTGTAATCGGGGCATGTGAACATCGGGTAACGCGAGTCACGGTAACGCGAGTCACGAATTTTGTAACGCGAGTCACGATAATCAGGTGGGTTTAGTTTCAAGAAATAGCAATAGATTGCCGACGGAGAATTTTTATATCCCAGAATCCTTTGCGTGAAGTCACGGCGTGTTCTAGCTTGTTTGCAAGCGCGAAATTTTTGAAGTGACATCATCTATCATCATCATCAGTCAAGAGTAAGGATGACCATATGCAGTTTATAATGATTAAATGTGATAATATAGAAGTATATTTTTAACAATTTATTCAGAATCACCTCGCAATGTATCCATGATCATTAAGTTCTCTACCAAGTGTCCAGCACGGAAGTGACGGGATTACGATAGATCATCCTTTACATACCCTTGTATTTCTATCTCGGGGTGAGCACATCCCTCTCAATGTGTGTTTTTTAACGGTAGCGTAGTCCAGTGAGTCCAGCACACAAATTCTAGATCCGCTTTTAGGTCATCTCTACCGAGATGACCTAATAAAGCCGGACCAATTGTCCGTCCGTCCGTACGTCCGTCAACAATTTTCTTTCCGCCTTGATGAAACTTAGTATGTGGGTAGAGGTCGATGAGTGTTGCAAAACGATATAACTTTTGTCCGGGTTCAAGGTCAGGGACGAGGTCACGAGGTCACGTAAGTTATAAAAATCGCCATTTTCAAAACCTATCTAGTCTGCCATTCTACAGATATTCGGCAACTGTTTATTGATTATGATAGTAAAAATATTATCTTGTATCTAACGCGACAGATTTTTGAATTTCCTTCCCGTTTGATCGTCACGTGATCTGGAAGATGGCCAAAAACGCCGATGCGATTCGCAAGAAGGAAGGAAGGAGAAAATGAAATATAAATATAACACATTTTTAGCCTTTATATTATAATTTTCCGCCGAAGATGCAAAGTTTCAAAACCCGAAATGTAAACGTCGGCATTTATTTCAATAATATATTTCGTGCGCGCGCGCCAAAATTGCCGAGTCATCTTTAACCAAATGCGCAGTAGAACTGCCGCAGTAGTCCGGTCATGGCGTCTGAGCAGTGGCCAGCTGGTTCAGATTGACTGGGTTTCTGGGGCGAGGTGATTGTTAAGAAGTATGTCGGCGGTATAAATTCGAGTGACTGTATTGGTAGATTTAATCACGCAACATCTTGACAACGAATATTCTGGCCGAACGATTGCATCAATTTCAGTGCATCAACAGGATAATTCGCAGGCTCCTCTCGATCGTGCCGATATCTAACATAATCACCGGCGGACATAGGGCTGCAGGCTGTGGGGCGAGGCCACGGATCCCGGATGAGGGGATAGTGATAAATTTAAATGCCTTTTCATGTTCGGCTTTCTGATTAATATATCAATGAGTACATTTCCATAATTAAGAATTAATAATTAATGATCTGGCATACAAAATGTTTTTTCATACCTGACATGTTACTTTGTTCAGTGTCACGAAACTTCTGTGGAATTAATAATTTATGAATTTCGAGCTCTAACGATTTTTCAAACCTCAATATCTCTATAAATACTTGACCAATTTTCATTTGAAAGTTTGCATTATAATCAGTGAAGAATAATCTCCAGGATTATCATAATCTCGAGAGCTAAGCCTATTTTTTCGTTTTTTTTCTACAACCGGAAGTAAATGTCCCCAGAGAGTGGCGGACCGGAAAACCACGTATTGCACTACTGGTGATTCTGATGTGTAATCCGGGTACTAAATGAACAATACATATTATTAATTATGTCATTAGTAGTATTATCCTAGTGTATCTCTGTGAACTATTTAATGTAAACGGTTGTTGGACTGTTTCGCGGTTACCTGAACTGAACATTGAGAACTTGTGGTATTATAGAGATGACCGTCACCCCCACACGGGGTAATTTGTTTTTTTTGTTAGCCGTCATTACAGATTTTGTCATGGCGCTCACTGCGGCTGAAAGGCAGCAGAAGAGGCGACAGAAACTTCACACCGATGGAAAATACGATGATTATAGAAAACGGCAAAGGGAAACACATATGAATTACCGTGACATGAGAAACAAAAGAAATGAAACTGCCGACGACTGAACAAACACAGTTGACAGCGGAATGAACCGTTAAAAGGTGAGGCAAGCGGGTGTGAAGTCAGAGCTCTGAAGAAGGCGCGGAGCGACTTTGTCCCCTACCGCGCATTCTTCACCCTTCACAGTGCCAGCGCTTTGGGGAAAGCAATGCGTAAGGGAAAACGGGCATTGATTTCCTCACTGCCGAGGACCACGAAGCGAAGAAAAGCCGTGATCAGAAAGCTGTACACTTCAATCCAAGCAGATCAAGAGAATGATCCTGAACAACAAAAAGCCGAAAGGGGCCAAAACTCCATTCCAAGTGAAACATTGAGGCGTGAAAATATTTTACGCCGAGGATGATATTAGTCGGCAAGCCCAGGCAGAAAAGATGTTGTTACCGTGAGGGCAGATGATGGTACTAAAGTCCAGTACCAAACCAGGCACTCATTGCCCGTAAACGAAGTTTACGCGCTGTTCCAGAAGGAATTCCCAGATACGGAAATTGGTAAAGCAAGTTCGCTGAACTTCGTCCTCCGCATATTCTACTGAGCAGCAAATTACCACATAATGTTGCTTGTGCCAGTATCGTGAAAATTTCGTGACTGCTGTAAATGCTTTGCATAAGGTCCAGCCGTCTATACCAAATGTATTCACATGACCTCCTCAAATGTTTCTATGTAACCAAACGCGCCGCGAATGTTGGTTTAACGAATGTGAAACCTGCTCTGATGCAAAAGGATTCCGAAAGGTGTTGTTGTTGACGAAAACAGACAAGTTACTGGACAACTTGGAAAAAATGACTGTGAATGAAAACTTGCCAAAGTCATTGAGGGTACAACAAATGATTTGGTGGACCACATTTGTAATCTGATCCAAAGTTCATTGGAGCATTGCTTCGTCAAAAGGGCAGCAGCCTGTTCGTATAACAGGAACGGGATGCTGCCTCTGCCAGTAAACATTCTGATACAGCTCTTCTTCAAGTGGATTCTCGAAAATTCACTGTGTCTACCAGGATGAGATTCAGAGTGCTCACTGGCAGCAGGCTCAGGTCAGTCTGTTCACAGCTGCATTATGTTTGAAGGTACAATCATCCGATTGTATTGGCTCAGACAACCTTACACATTCGAAGGAACCGTTGTCGCATATATAGATCGTTTGTTAGACACAATTCCAGACAGTGTCACACATGTATCCATATGGTCCGATGGGCCTGCTTCCCAGTTCAAGAATAGGTATATTCTTGCTGCGTTGAAGCCTTGCAGGAGAAACACAATAAAGAAATCACTGGAATTCTTTGCAACGTCTCACGGAAAGGTTCGGTGGACGGAATCGGTGGAGCCATCAAGCGTGTTGTATGGAATAAGTTAGGATAGAAAGGCCATTGTTACCAATGCGTCAAGCTTCAGGGAAGCGGCAATGACAAGCAATGTATGTACTTGTAGCTGAAATAAAGGGCACGGAGATTGAAAGAAGAAATGAAGTCCTGGGAATCAGTAGGTTTTTAAGGATGCCATCCGTACCTGCATAGGTGGTGCGCATTGTATGAAGTTGATGAATGACGAGATAGAACTCTGTACAATCACCTCAGACGCTAGGCTGCAGATGCTAGGCCTGCAGTTGCGTTCTGCCTCAGATGCTGATGTGAACACTAAGATCTGCATTGGGGATTGGGTTCTCGTGCAATATGAGAAGACAAATTACCCAGGGGGAGTGAAACATGTAGAACATGAAGAATGTCAGGTGAGCATCATGGTCCAGCTGGAAAAAATTGGAAGTGGCCTGTTCGCCTGATGAGATTTCTAACACACACGACAATATTTGTTCGAAGACTGGAGCCCCATTCATTGTGAACCACTGCGGCCATTTTGCCTTTGTAGATTTCTAGTTAGCACTCGAGACAGTTTACTGCACAAAAGTGCATATTGTTTCTGTTATGAATGGCCCATTTGAAAGCTAAAATTCCTAGTTATGGCCTGTTTGAAAGTTGTTTGAAAGCTATTAATTCCTAGTTATGGCCTTTTGAAAGTAATTAATTCCTAGTTATTTAATGTTATCTCTGTTGTTAAGTTACATCAAATTCACTACTGTAAATACTAGTCAGTAAGTCAGCCTTTGTGAAGACAGCCGTGTGGATTATGAGTGTGGGATGGATTATCAGTGTGGGAAAATTTGTACAGGAGTCACGGTAACGCGATCACGATCATAATTTAATTTATTGCCCATATTTAGAAAAGGAATCAATTCTTTGTATCTTGTATGAAAGCCTGTTTAACTGTACCCTTTGAACCCACAACGATATTCTTTCGTTTTATCAGTTTAGGACAAATTTGGCAATGTACATGAGGTGATTCTTTGCTTTCCCTTTTCTGTAACACGAGTCACGCTATAAATAAATTCAAATAAAAACTATATTAGACAATTGAATAATTAATTATTTGTTTTCTTTTATACCTTACCCGCAAAGGTTATTACAAACTGAAGTACAACTTCTGACCTGTATCACTGCATTGTATACTGAGATATAGATTGTCAATTGAGCTAAAATGTAACGCGAGTCACGATGGAATTGCCCTTTTTCATTTATTGATTATTCATTTTCGATAATTACTTAATTTCAAAAAGCTAGATTCGGATGAAACAGTGGTGTTTTGATAAATGTACATTGTGAAAAACCGGAGGAGAAAGTATACAACATTTATGGGTTGTGGAGTGGATCAATCCAAGACACGCAATGATTCCCCCTGGAACTAGCACGACGTCACGCTGATACTGTATCTTACCGCCTCTAGGAAGGGAACAAGTCTGTCTCACATTTCATGAATATCAATAAATAATTTTCATTCTTACCACTCAATGTGCTGCTTATTCTAGAATACAAATCACTATGTACATGTACATATAATGTATCACTCATGTATAAGCCACATTTTTCCCCAAGAAACATCTGATCAAATTACACCATGCATTTTCATCCACAAGCACTCAAGTGAAAGCTCTATTTCTCCAGATTTCTCCACCGACACAAGACCAACCTTCACTCCTGGGTGTGCATCTTTAAAAAGTGCATTGTGGGATACTACAAGAAACACTGAACGTATATTGTTGGTCTGAATAACAATTATTTTGATCTTTTGATATATTTTTGATATATTTGATTATACTTGAATTTTTGATTATACTTGATTATATAATTGAAATTATTTTGATATATTTGATTGTACAAGAATTAAAATTGGCTGGATATAATACATGAGCTTGCATGCAAAACTTTCATCGAAACTGTTAAATATTACATCAGCATAGCATCGAATTAAGCTGCACAACGAGTGATTGCATCGCAGCACAACAAGAGTGATTGAGATTACCGTAAGCTAATGACTGTCTAAAGACTTGAGAGTTACGAACGAGCTGTTGCTGTGCCAATCTGATGCAGTGCTTCAGAAAGTATTCACACCTGCGACTTTTGCCACATTTTGTTGTGTTCCAGCATAAATTTAAAAAGGATTGTGAGTCACCGAACTCAAAAATACCCATCATGACAAAGTGAAACTTGTTTTTCAGAAATTTTCAAATTAATTAAAAATGAAAGCTGAAATATCTTGCTCAATAAGTATTCAACCCCCCCCCAAATTCACTACATTGTAGAAGCGCCTTTGGAGTGAATACAGCTTCGAGTCTTCTGGGTATGTCTGTATCAGCTTTGTACATCGAGATTTGGGGATTTTCTCCCATTCTTCCTGGCAGATTTGCTCAAGCTCTTTCAAGTTGGATGGGAGTGTTGGTGAAACAGCAACCTCCAAGTCTTTCCACAGATTCTCATTGGGATCCAAGTCTGGGCTCTGGCTGCGACCATTCAACAACTTTCATGTTCTTGTTCTGAAGCCATTGCAGTGTTGCTTCTGGCAGTATGCTTGGGGTCATTGTCCTGTTGGAACATAACTCTTTACTGCAGTATAAGGTCTTTTGCACTCTGAAGCAGGTTCTCCTCAAGGATTGTCTGTATTTGGCTCCATCCATTGTTCCTCTATCTTTATAAGTCCCCTTCCCTGCTGCTGGAAAGCATCCCCATAGCATTGATGCGGCCAATGCTTCAAGGTAGAGATGGTGTTGCATGATGAACTGTGCTCGGTTTCTGCCAGAAGTAGCGCTTTGCATTTAGGCAAGAGTTAAATTTTCATCTCCTGAGACCACAGAATATTTTGCCTCATGCTCTCAGAATCTTTCACGTGCCCTTTTGCAAACTCCAGGTGTACTGTCATGTGCCTTTTTCTCAGGAGCGGCTTCCGTTTGGCGCTCTCCGTAAAGCCGAGATTTATGAAGTGCTGCAGAGACCGTTGTCCATCCGGCAGGTTCTCCCATCTCAGCCAAGGAACTCTGTCTTCTGTCAGAGTGGTCATTGGTTCTTGTTCACCTCCCTGAGCAAAGTCCTTCGAGCCCGAGTGCTGGGAGTTGTCGACCGCCAGCTATTCTTCCCAGCTCCAGAAAGTCTGCGTAGTTCCATATTCTTCCCATTTCCTAATGATGGAGCTCACTGTGTTCTTGGGAACTTTCAACACTCTATACATTGTTTTATACCCTTCCCCAGATCTATGCCTCCTCACAATTCTATACGGAGTTTATGGACAGTTGCTTTGAGTTATGGTGGAGTTTTCTACCATGACATGCACTGTCAACTGTGGGACCTCGTATCAAAAGTGTGTTTCTTTCTAATCAAGTTGAATAAACTGAATTTCCCCAGGTGGACTCCAATCAAGCTCTCGAGGCATCTCAAGGATGATCAAAGGAAAATGGATGCACCTGAGCTTAATTTGAGTGCCATAGCAAAGGGGTTGAATACTTATTGATGCAAGACATTTCAGCTTTTCATTTTTAATTTGTAAAAAGTTCTCAAGAAAAATTCGACTTTGACATATGAGGTATTTGTGTAGATCAGGTGACACAAAATCTCAATATAATCCATTTCAAATTCAGCTGGAACACAACAAAATGTGAAAAAGTCAAAGGTGTGAATACTTTCTGAAGCACTTTGAGATGCAATATCACTCAGAAGAGTTGCTGGGTACATTCACACTCTTGTGTTTCATACAAATTAGAAAGTCATCTTTCTGCTGAAATTGAACACCATCTAAATGGCTCCATACATACATCAGCAAAACACTGATTTTGAATTCATTATATTTCCAGTCCTGGGCTGGAGTTAATTTTTTGTTGTGCGGTTATCACTAAAATATGCCAATTGGTGTCTGTCTGCCTGTCTGTCTGTCTGTGTCACTGTGTTTTTTGACTGCGATATATTCGGTCGTAACTTATCCAATCTCAACCAATCTTAACAGGACCAATGGGTCATACGAAGGAGGTTGCAGCAATTTAACTTGACCCTCTCCCCAAGGAATTTGCCCTCGGACAAATTCAGCGTTGAGGTGCATAATCGTTTATCACAGCATTTCATGGGACACAGTTCCAGAAGTAAAATTATTACAACCACAAAGATTCAGTCCAGTTCTGTACAATGTGCAACTACATTTTTTAACGTCGCTACTAAACTGGAAGAAGTTTGGAGAAAACTTGACGTGCTTAGGCAGTTGTCAGGTCAGGTCAGGTCAGACGACATCTGTGACTTGCGACAGTGTACCATGTAAATCTGTACTAACCTGTTCGCATGGTCTGGTTATCGGCGACTAAACCGTCTCCCCCACACAAGTTTCTAGTGAGGAGGGTGTATGATATGGACACCTAGCAGGATGAAGCACAAACCCGTTCAAGGGTGGAGGAGCTCCTTGTGAGCCAACGGCCATCATACTGTTCTGCGGACAACCTCCTGCAGTTTGGTTACTTCTTATTCAGAGGTTAGTGCAGAATTTGCAATCCGGCCACTGTAAAACCCTTCATTCCAAAACATTCCAAAAGCATTTTAAAAATCTGAAAAACCCACTCTGTGGGAGTACTCCTGTGCAGCTTCCCTTTACAAGGCAGCTCACCGGATGACGGATTGGGGCAAAGACCCCTAATCTTTGATGATAGGAGGGAAACCACAGGGTCAACATTCCGCGTCAGACTGCAGGAAGGGTGTCGGAGTGGTTGTGCTGAGGTGTCGTCCACCAGACGGCGGTCTCTTAGTCCGGCAGATATGTGAAATATTCTGGTAGTTTTGTGCCTTTGATGATACAAGCATGAAATTTGGTACACAGTTATAGCATACTCTTAGGAACATTTTGGATATAGGGACATTCCAGATTACCCCTGGGTCAAAATGGTGGCATTTTACAAAATGGCTGCCACGAATAACAATTCTGCCTACAAGGTCAGCAAAGTCATATGTGCTTGGTGCAAAACACAATGTAGTGAGTATATATGATTATTATCAACTAGTATGCACATGCTTCATTATCTACTTCATATTTGACTAAAAAATGCATCTACGGTGGTCTATGAGGGACACAGATAACAGTTTACATCGCAATAATTCATCGGCTGGAACAAAGCTCTGCAATATGATCATGCATGTGAATGTTACCTGAATATTGTTTCTGGAAATATAAATAGATCAAAAATCAAATTTGGTGAAAGGACTTAGACTCCATGAATATTTCCATTATTAATTACATACTGGTAGCTGGCAATGTCGCCGATAAATGCATAAATTTGCAAAATCGTATTGATGTACTCACTGTATTATTTTCATGATTGCATATAGAAATGTTAACTACAATGGTGGTGTTCATATTGATTTGGGTTTAACATGGTCCTGTCCAGCGCAAAGAAATAATGTATGGTGGCCTATTGGGGACATCGGAGTGACAATCACCCAAGATCGCCATTGTGTATATATGCATCTCCCTGGCTGGGGTTCGTAGTTGAAAACATTTTAACTCTGCTATTCTGTTTTCAGGTGATAACTCCACTGTAGTGTACCCAAAGGACTAATCCCCTGCTTGGTGGTGGTTTCTTCCCAATTTTACAGGTGACTGATTGGTGGTTGGTTCAAGACAATGGCCAAGCATTTTCAAAACATTAGACCCCTAGCAGACGAGGGCCAAGTACATCTGTTACATCACAGTCTAACCAGACACACTGAGAACGCTAATGTGTGCTGTGTCAGATGGACACCACTGAGCCTCTTCATTGTCCAGCTGACTCAAGCGAAGCACAGGAAGGGGGTCTGGACCATTGACTCTGGCAGAACAACCTCCTCAGGTTCAGTGAGGATTGACTGCTTGCCAAAATCTCTCGACTGTCCCGTTGACGATGGTGAGGGTTTGAGCTCCACTTCCAGCACACAGGGCTAAAGTGGCATGATTCGGGCAGGACTACAATACAACAAAACTCAATTGATGTCGGGCAGAGAAGAGGAAAACAACCAGGTGGGGATACCGAGGCGTGACACGAAGTATACCTGTCAGAGTGTGGACTGCACAGAGTCACTGCTCGAAACGTGTTCTCTTTTGTGACAAAGCCAGCAGTAACGAGTCTTTGCGCAAAGCTCTACCTGACGCTGGCAACAAGCTCGGAAAATTGCTTCTGAAACTAGAAGACAGCCACTTATTGCTAAACTGAGTGCTGAGAGATATGATGGCGCAAAGATGCCCTGTCCATGTGAAGTGTGCTGGTTTCCCTCTATAAAAAAGCAAGGGACACAAAGAGAAACCTTGGAACAGGATATATCAATCATGGATAGCCTTCGGAGAAACTGGTAGCTCCACATCGATTGATGCCCGCTGCGATTGCACTGGAGCGTTTTGTTGTTGTGCATCTATGATCAGCACCAGTAGACAGGAACATGTCAATAGTGTACGCAAGCATCTGTTCACCCGAAGGTCAATCAATAGATGCTCTCCCACCAACTCCGTGAAGCCCTTGAAAAGCACATCAAGAGAGCTACCTACCAAGCCGGCTACTGTTGGGGCCAATGATGGTGTCACACCAGAGCTCCCATCGCCCCCAGTGATGGGGTGGGCTTCACACCGATAATGGGCTGTGGACATATACTGGACAACCCTCCACGAGGCACTGCAGGCATGTCGGCAACTACTAAGGTGTGGCTGCAAAAAAGGATGCAGAGGACAGTGGCAAGTGTGTCAAGGCTGCACTGCATGCACAGCTCATGTCACGTGGTGGGGAGTGTACAAGAGAGTAGAACTGGGAAAAAGAGAGATCAAGATGATAATTATGTAACATGTTACACATGTATCCATCATTCTATAGTAGACTCTGTTACCGTGGATCTAGGAGCGTTCCACTGTATAATTTTGACTCTGTAAGTTGTGTTAGGATCAAACAGAAGCACTTCCTCTGAGTTTCAAGATGTTTTAAATGAACAAACAGTCATTCCAGTGCTTGATAACAGTTTTTTGAAGAAGATTCTGTTGTTAGAAAAACCGTCCAAAGTGCAAAAATGCACCAAATAGATGACGAAATAAATGGTTGATTCATGCCTTTGTCACCTTTATTTGCTTATTCTTATTTGCTAAATCTATATTTAGTTATAAAACCACTGGTATGCTTCGTAAATTAGTTGTATCCACGATGTATCCTCCTTGTACAACACAAAAATCGGCTATTTGTAAAATGGCCGCCATTTTGGCTCTGGGGAAGAATCTGGCCATGTCCTATATCGAAAAATCTTTGTAAGATACTGCCCTAGCAGTGTGCCAAATTTCATGGCTTGTATCACTAAAGGCACATTTTTTCACATAATGCTGCCGACTACCTTGGGTTAACCTGAGGCGGTCACTGTCAGGTGGGGTGACTGGAATGTCCTATCCTAAGAAGAGGATGATCACCTGTCTATGTTATCGTCTTGAAGCTCAGCGTCGTTGAACATCGATATTGCAGCAACTCTCTGAGCGTTAGAGACCGGAATTGCGGCTGGAGTAATGGTGGGTGGTTGCACGCCAATATTGTTCTCGTCCCTCTGGATGGGTTTACCTATGCCGCAAAGAGTTGCTGTAGCTGTGTCAATAAGCTGAGCTTCAATAATAATTGAGGTAACACAGTGAACAAGCGTTATTATGAGACGAAGGATTCGTCACTCCTTGAGTGTCATTTCCCTGGCTCTGTATAGTGCTCCACTGAGGCAAGTATCGCACCGTGAAGGACGCATTCTACGCCAGCTCGAGTCTGTGGTTTGATCAGTGCCCCAGCGCGAGACTACACTTCTCGTCTTGGGGATTTCAATCGCATCGAATGAACTGATAGGGATGGTTATGAGACGTGTGTTTGTCCCCATGGGTCTGGATTCTGTGAACCAGAATAGCACTAGAGTCCTTGATTTGCAAAAGCCATAAGACTTAGGTGGCTCGTCATTGTTTTCAGCGCCCACAAGCCTCATCACCGGTGTGGTATTCCAACGCTGGCGGTCGCTGAGGCAAAGGAGATTGACCATGTGCTCGTTGATGGTCGCAGGAGGATGACCAGAACTGCAGGGTCTACTAGGAGTGCTTCAGTTTCTCAATATCTGACCTCAATTCCGCAGGCTTGTTGTAGGCAACTCTTAAGTTGGCAGCCTTAAATCCAAGAGAATTGTACCATCCAAGCCTCGGTTGATGTTGGCAACCTCAGGATGGAGGGTAGCAAGGAGTTTCAAACAGCTGAGTGGAGATTGGCGGATCTGGGTGTTTTTGGGATTCCAGAAGAGTTGTGCAGTGTCTTCAAGACCATCGTCCTTGATGTTGCCGGTGGATGTCTTGGAATCCCGAACGGGCGAAGAAGAATTTGTCTCTCAAGGGGACACTGGATACCATTTGCCCAGAGTACAGCTCAAGGGCAGGCCTGAATGCAGGTTTGGCTGTTCAGGGAGCTGAGTGCGTAAAACTGTACGTGCGCTAAGGTGGACAAGGAGTCCTAATGTGCGAGGAATCTGTGAGTAGGTAGAGGCATCACACTTGTGTCAAGTGATTCTTCGTCCTGTTACAAGGAGAATTTGCGCATTGCGTTCATCCGAGCCCTCCCATCGTGTGTACTGCACTTCGAGCATAGGGTGTGGGTTCTTGACAGAGGGAGTCCGAAGTGAAGGCCCGCTGGCCGGTCTTTGACGCGTTTGTACAGGCGAATCCACCAGCTATCAACGTTGACATCAGGAGTGTTAAAATCCCTTAACTGCTGACGCCTTTCCAATCAACTGTGGTCCACCTAGTCGGGTCAAAATACCACCTGACCAAACAATTGCAACAAACGGTTTTTCAGTGAGTTTTCATTCTACTGGATATATACTGATCAACAGAAAAAAGTCTGACCAAAAATCTGACATCCGGAAGGGTTAAAACAGTCATTTCCAAGAATGGTCATTTCATTTCAAAGATAAACAGTCATTTTCACTGGGCTTCTGAATAACTTAAAACAGCTATAATTCTTCAATAATTGTGATAAAAACATAATTGGTATGGTTCTGGTCCTGGTTTAATGGATCAGCAATCCCTTGTGTCAATAAAATTAGATCTGATCAGTATTTAACATGAAATCCAAGATGCGGCCAAAATTCAAGAGTGCAAAATCAATAATTTCCATCTGAACCAAAATCACTGACAGCCTGTGCCACTGAAACATTTACTTTTCGAACATTACCATAATCGGCTGTTTTGGTTACAATTCAGATCCTCACCACTGTCCTCTTATTCCTCAGAGCTTGAATTTTAGTGATTGTCACCAAAACGTACTTGGCATGATCCACATGCAGACTACACGGAAGCCATTCTTCTGCAGCTGCAACGGGGTGTTCACAAGTCTGTGGTGCAGCTTGCAAGTGTAATCATCTTCAGAAGAGTGTTGCTGGCAGCAATTCATGGCAGTCATGATAGGTGCAAATCGATTGTCTTCAGTCCCAGCCCCAGTCCAGATGATCGATGTCACCCTCCATCCACCATCCAAACATGACTGGTAAACTCGAACATGAACTTGGTGGCAGATTTCCATTGGGGGAAGACGTTCAGGTGTAACGAAAGACTTAGCAGCAGGACCTTCTTTGTGATACTTGTAACGCATGCGCTTGCCAGAGACTGGTGCTCTCCCACCAAATATAACGGCCATCGCTTGGCTGCCAGTTTCTTCTTATTTCAGCGTGGCTGAGCCTCTCGAGTGAATGTTATCTGCACCACAAACTGGAGGCCTGATCTCTTCCGAGTTTTGAAGCCTGATTTTTTCCCAAATGCCTACACACGAAGCTGGTTGAATCACATCCTGTGAAGGCGTGCAGGAATAATACTTGAGTGCACAATTATTCCAAGAAGATGCTTCAAATCCGATATAGTCCATATACTTTCAGATGCTTCTTGACTGGTTGTCTGATCTGAAATATAGTGGTTTTCCATCTGGTAAGAACAGTATGGAGCAAAAGCATCAACAAATATGTGTCCTCTCCGATAGTTGTTGGAATGCAGAATTTGCTGTTTACGGCTGCTTGGCCAATGTCCACATCAGCGTCCCTTCTGCTGAATAACTGTTGCAGCCCACTGTTCTTCAGCTGATCACCTATTAAGGTGATCAGCTGTTGCTTGTTACTTGTCGACAGATAGGAATTTCAATCTCTCTTTCGTAAAAATTCAGTTTCTCCGGTGAAGTTCACAGTCGATAAGCTGTTAGGCTTGTCCCCATCTCTGCTGAGTGTTATCCGTTATCGAAGGGGCTGCACCATAGCCATCAAAGACAACAATTGCTGTCCGGCATAGTGTTTTGTTGTGAGTGCCGCCATATCTCTGCAGTATTTTGCCCATATGTATCTGCCCTTTCTTCCACTGAGCTTGTTGCAGCAAGGATCCACCATCAGAGAACATACTTTCAGTCTTAAGGTGTGCTGAAGGTGGTGTGCGGTACTCCTTCACTGCATGTGCCTTGGTACAGTGGTCATTGATGGCTTTGAGCGAGTTGAAGATTTTCGCCTTCCTCAAGATATTGTTGTCCTCAAAAGAGGATGGAGGTATTGACTGAGCTCACAACTCATCAGCGTCCTCAAGTACAATCACCTATTGCTGGGATACACAGGAACGCTTGGAATAGCACACTGGAGTCGATGTGTCTGTGAGGAGCAACCTGGAGGAGGCATTGAATTTCCAGGTTTCTTGCTTCTCTGTCCTCTTGATGGAGAACGAAAAACACAGGTTTTGTCCAGTCATTCTCTCGATGATTTTGTTCCCTAAGAAGCCTTAATATTCATGCACGTTGATGTCTTCGCTTGCCACGTACCATTTATGATATTCTCCCTCAATGTAGGAGTCAGAGGTAGAAAGGTGAAATGCATTCAATGCTTGTGCTTATCTTCAGAGCGTCGTAATGCATGTCTTTCGAAATTCTTGGCACCAGTTTGCATCTTATGCTGTTCGCTTTGCGTATGTGAGATCATTGAAGTCCTGCATGCGACGGTGGACCTCAGAATTTTTGGGGCTGACATTGTCCACAATGCTAGCGTGTTCCTCTGTCATCTTACTGGCCATGGAATGCTGCCAACCAGACACTCTTCTGAGCATGATACACTACAACTCACACACAGCTTGTGAGACACCCCTTGCAGCTGCAGAAAGAATGGCTTCCGTGTACTCTGCATTGGATCATGCCAGAGTGACGTTTTTGACAATCACTAAAATCAGCCTCTGAGAACTAGAGGCAGTGAGCAGGACTGAATTGTACCCTAAATGCATTATGTTAATGTTCACAAATAATGTTTCAAGTGCGCACCAAGTGTTTAGTGATTTTGGTTCAGATGGAAATTTATTTAATTTTTGCACTCTTGAATTTTTGCCGCCATTCTTGGATTTCATGTTAAATACTGAGCAGATCTAAATTTTATGACACCAGTGGATGCTGATCCAATAAAACCACTGGAACCAAAACAACATTATGTTTTTACACAATTATTGAAGAAGTTAGTAGCTGTTTTATTATTTCAAAGCCCAGGCTGGCGGCCATCTTGAAAATGGACTGTTTTAACCCATTTCCGGATGCAGATTTGTAGACTTTTTTTCTTGTTGATCAGTAATCAGTAGGAATGAAACCACTGAGAAACCTTTTGTTGCAATTTGTTTGTGGTTGGTGTTGTTTGTCATAAATTGACCGACTACTTCGTTTGTTGAAAACACAGGCTGCGGTAA
>CM068955.1:13381720-13397193 GCA_035128595.1 Eptatretus atami
GGAGTCCGAAGTGAAGGCCCGCTGGGCCGGTTACTTTGAGCGGTTGTACCAGGCTGATCCACCAGCTATCAAGTTGGACATCAGGAGTGTTAAAATCCCTAATGCTGACCTTCCAATCAACTGTGGTCCACCTAGTCGGGTCAAAATACCACCTGACCCACAACAAATTGCAACAAAAGGTTTTTCAGTGGTTTTCATCCTACTGGGATATACTGATTCAACAGAAAAAAAGTCTACCAAAATCTGACATCCGGAAATGGGTTAAAACAGTCATTTTCAAGATGGTCATTTCATTTTCAAGATAAAACAGTCATTTTCACTGGGCTTTGAAATAACTAAAACAGCTATAACTTCTTCAATAATTGTGATAAAAACATAATTGTTGGTTCTGGTCCATGGTTTTAATGATCAGCAATCCACTGGTGTCAATAAAATTTAGATCTGATCAGTATTTAACATGAATATCCAAGATGGCGGCAAAATTCAAGAGTGCAAAAATCAATACATTTTCCATCTGAACCAAAATCACTGAACACCTGGTGCCACTGAAACATTTATTTGTGAACATTACATAATGGCAGTTTAGGTTACAATTTCAGTCCTCATCACTGTCCTCTAGTTCCTCAGAGGCTTGATTTAGTGGATTGTCACAAAACGTCACTTGGCATGATCCACATGCAGACGTACACGGAAGCCCATTCTTTCTGCAGCTGCAACGGGGTGTGTCACAAGCTGTGGTGCAGTTGCAGTGTATCATCTTCAGAAGAGTGTCTGCTGCAGCATTCATGGCAGTCATGATAGGTACAAATCGATTGTCTTCAAGTCCCCAGCCCCAGTCCAGATGATCGAGGTCACCCTCCATCCCATCCAAACCATGACCTGGTATACACTCGGAGACAATGAACTTGGTGGCAGATTCCATTGGGGGAAGACGTTCAGGTGTAACGAAAGACTAGCAGCAGCGACCTTCTTTGTGAATTCTGTAACGCATGGCTGCCAGAGAACTGGTGCTCTCCCCACCAAATATAACGGCCATCGCTTGGCTGCCAAGTTTCTTTATTTCAGCGTGGCTGACGCCTCTCGAAGTGAATGTATCTGCACACAACTGGAGGCCTTGATCATCTTCCACGAGTTTCTGAAAGACTGATTTTTTCCCAATGCCATACACACGAGATGTTGAATCACATCCTGTGAAGGCGTGCAGGAATAATACTTGAGTGCACAACTTATTCCCAAGAAGATGCTTCATCCGATTGATGTCATATACTTTCAGATTGCTCTTGACTGTTGTCTGATCTGAATATAGTGGTTTTCCATCTGGTATACAGTAATGGAGCAAAAGCATCAACAAATATGTGTTCCTCTCCGATTAGTGTGGTGGAATGCAGAATTGTGCTGTTACGGCTGTCTTGGCAATGTCCACATCAGCGTCCCCTTCTGCCTGAATAACTGTGCAGCCCACTTTCTTCAGCTGATCACCTATTAAGGTGATCAGCTGTTGCTTGTTACTGTCGACAGATAGGAATTCATCTCTCTTTCCGTAAAATTCAGTTTCTCCGGTGAAGTTCACAGTCGGATAGCTGTTGGCTTGTCCCCATCTCTGTGAGTGTTATCCTTTATCGAAGAGGCCTGCACCATAGCCATCAAAGACAACATTGCTGTCCCATAGTGTTTTGTGTGAAGTCCGCATATGCTCTGGCTATTTTGCCATATGTATCTCCTTCTTCCACTTGAGCTTGTGCAGCAAGGATCCACCATCAAGAACATACTTTCAGTCTTAAGGTGTGCTGAAGGTGTGGTGTCAGGTACTCCTTCACATGCCAGTGCCTTGGTACAGTGGTCATTGATGGCTTGAGCGAGTTGAAGTTTGTCGGCCTTCTCAAGATATTGTTGTCCTCAAAGAGGGATGGAGGGTTGGACTGAGCTCAAAACTCATCACGTCCTCAAGTGACAATCACCTATCTGGGATACACCAGGAATCGCTGGAATAGCACACTGGAGTCGATGGTTCTGTGAGGAGCAACCTGGAGAGCATTAGATTTCCAGGGTTTGCTTTCTCTGTCCTCTTGATGGAGAAGGAAAACACAGGTTGTCCAGTCATTCCCTCGATGATTTTTTCCCAAGAGCTTAATATTCATGCACGTTGATGTCTTCGCTTGCCACGATACCATTTATGATATTTCTCAATGTAGGATCAGAGGAGAAAGGTGAAAATGCATTCAGCTTTGTGCTTATCTCAAGAGGTCGAATGCATGTCTTTCAATTCTGGCACAGTTGCTTCTTTATGCTGTTCGCTTGTTGCGTATGTGAGATCATTGAAGTCCTGCATGGCGACGTTGACTCAGATGTTATGGGGGCTGACATTGTCCACAATGCTAGGTGTTCCTCTGTCATCTTACTGCCATGAATGCTGCACCAGACACTCTTCTGAAGATGATACACTACAACTGCACCACAGCTTGTGAGACACCCCGTTGCAGCTGCAGAAAGAATGGGCTTCCGTGTACGTCTGCATGTGGATCATGCCAAGTGACGTTTGGTGACAATCCACTAAATCAAGCCTCTGAGGAACTAGAGGACAGTGATGAGGACTGAAATTGTCTAAACTGCCATTATGTAATGTTCACAAATAAATGTTTCAGTGGCACCAGGTGTTTAGTGATTTTGGTTCAGATGGAAAATTTATTAATTTTTGCACTCTTGAATTTTGCCGCCATCTTGGATTTCATGTTAAATACTGAGCAGATCTAAATTTTATTGACACCAGTGGATTGCTGATCCAATAAAACCATGGACCAAAACCAACAATTATGTTTTTATCACAATTATTGAAGAAGTTATAGCTGTTTTAGTTATTTCAAAGCCCGGTGGCGGCCATCTTGAAAATGACTGTTTTAACCCATTTCCGGATGTCAGATTTTGGTAGACTTTTTTTCTGTTGATCAGTTATATCCAGTAGGAATGAAAACCACTGAGAAACCTTTTGTTGCAATTTGTTGTGGGTTTGGTGGTTGTTTGTCATAAATTGACCCGACTAACCTTCGTTTGTTGAAACACAGGCTGCGGTGAACTGGTTGAAATGGGGTAAACCTTTGAGTCCTCACCAAATGCAGATGAGTGTTTCGGCAGGGGAGAGTTTGCTTGCAGCCTATGTTGATCTCTGTAAAGCACTTGATTCAGTGAATTGGGATGCCCTCTGGAGGATTCTTGGTTTTCGTGGGGTGCCACAAAACTGATCGATCTGATGTCTGAACTATACTCTGGTACTGAGAGTGCTGTGAGATGTGTGGTTCCATCTCTGAACTATTTTCCGAGTTGTTACTGCGAGTTTGTCAGGGGTGTGTACTGGCCCCCACACTTTTCAGCACTTGTATGGACTGGATTCTCGGGAGGATGTCGGAGAGCTCAAGCTGCTGTGCATCGTTTGGGAATGTCAAGATCTCCGAGCTTCATTTCGCAGATGATGCAGTCATCTTTGCGGATACTCCAGATATCCTTTTGGGGGCCCTCGAGGTGCTGAATGAGGATTCGGAGCCGCTGGGATTATGGGTTTCCCGGGTCAAATCTAAGATCCAGGCTTTCAATGACATCTTGGATGCTGCTGTCCTGTCTGTGCCTGTTTGTGGTGAGGATGTTGAGGTCGTGGAGAGATTCACTTACCTTGGAAGTGATATTCATGTCTCTGCTGGCTGTGAGCCAGAGGTCAATAGATGTCTGGGTCTGGCCTGGGGAGTCATGGATTCACTGGATGATGAGGTATGGCACTGTCGGTACCTGTGCGGGAGACGAAAGTCCGAGTCTTCAGGTCCTTGGTGCTTCCAGTCTTGCTCTATGGATGTGAGACTTGGACTCTGACCAGGGATCTGAGAAGGAGACTTAATTCCTTTGGTACCAGGTCTCTTCGGAGAATCCTTGGCTATCGCTGATCGGACGTTGTGTCCAACGAGGGGTTGCTGAGAGAGACTCAAATGAGATTTGTTACCTGCATAGTCCGTGAGCGTCAGCTGCGGCTGTATGGACATGTGGCTCGTTTTTCTGACGCTGATCCTGCTCACCAGATTCTCTCAGCAAGGGAGCCTTGTAAGTGGAGGAGGCCAACGGGCCGACCACGTGCCTCGTGGTTGCAGCAGGTTGATCAGCATCTCAAGGAGATGGGGATGGGCCAGGTATCTGCCTGGGGATAGCCAGACAGAGGCCCCTGGAGTACTGGCAGAAAGTGAACGGAGCGACGCGCTGCTCTGGCACATGCTCCCATACCTGACCCTTTAAGCATACCTACCACGTCCTCCTCAGACGAATGGAGCAGATCACTGTCTTGACTTCCTCAGACTAGGTAGGCGGCTTAAATGAGTCGTTATACATGAATGATGAATCCCATTGCCCATCCAATTTTTCTTGCAATCGGTTTATATGTGGACTGTATATGGATTGTTGACAACATATCTTGGGGCCTCGTTTGTGATTTCTCCTGGCCATGGTTTCAAGTGCGATGTGTGATATTGCCACCGACACCCTTATGGCCAAATTGTAACCTTTATTTGATACATAACCATATTCCTTAGGTCTGTTAACATTCTAATACTCGCCAGAGGGGAATTTGGAGAAATTTGACATACTTGCTCATGCTCGGTGTATCAGCTATCAGTCGCTGGTCCACACACCTATCGGTACTATCATAACCAGTTATCCAGTTAAGTAATGGCCAACTTCTAGTGACATTCATGATCAGATTTCTCCAAACATCCCGATCCTGCACTGCCTTCCGAAGCTTTGGCAGAGACATCTTGGTTGCAACCTTTACCCCATCCATTTGGGATGTGTTCCATTACCAATCAGCTTGCTATCACTTGCCAATGCAGCCGTTCCTTATCAACATTTTGTTGGAGTGCTTGCTTAATGATTAAAATCAAGCGAGCCACTTGGTGAGCGAGATTGGTAATGGAACACACCCCTTCTGAACACATCGATCTTCTCAGTTGACAAGATATTAATATTTTTTAGGTTTAAATGAAGACCAGCTTTTCACTTTCCTTCTTCACTGTCTGCAGCAGTTTCATCAAGTCCTATTTACTTTGTGCCAACAGAATGGTGTCATCAGCATACCTTAGGTTGTTGATATATCTTCCTCCAATCCTGACTCCAGCATCTGTCATCCAAGTTGTATTTTTCATCAAAATTATTATAACCACAAATTAATCGGTCAATTCAATCCAATGATAATGGCAAAATGATAATATTATCATGGGGGCTGGCAAGATGGCCTAGACCTAGAGTTATGCACTCTCTCCTCGAAGCTATCTAGCCTGGGTTTGATTCCCAATCCAACTGTCATCCCAGCATCATCCCACCATCCCGTTATTTCACAGGCAGGGTGATTCATCAATGTGTGTCATTTCTCGGATGGATGTTAAACTGGCGTCCCGTCTGCCAGCATTCGTTTGTGGACTTGAAAGATCCCACAGTGTCTTTCACAAAGAGTGGGTGAGCTATCAGCAGCACCCTAAACACATTACAAATCCCTGCCTTAACCTTAGTCGAATGTCAGGCCTGGTCAGACACTTTGTGAAAGATTGGGCCAAGCCACCCCCCCCCCAAGCCAACCATACAATAGCATGGGAATAAATGTGGCCATCAAACAATAAGAGGAATATTAAGGAATCTGCATGGTGCGCACGTATACGTTCCCCCTCCAAACTTGGTCTCTCCCAAAGGGAGTGGGTGTACTAGGATATATAAACTGATATTTTCGTGAGAATTATACAGTATCTGAAAAGTGCCCTGAAGATTATACATGAGTGATTACATTATATGCTGTATGATTACAAGTTGGATAGCTGAGTTAAAATAAGTAGTCACACTATCCTGTACGACCTCAAACAACGAAATGCGGAGGCCATTTGGCCCATAATTGCCTTGTTGCACTCACGAGTTAATTTTTGCTGCAGCTGAAACAGCAATCTTCTTGATTTTTTGCTAAAGTCTAAATAACCCAACGTTGAACACGTGCTCCAACTTATCAGTTATTTATACCCGTGAGCGTGGCAAATCTAACCTTACAACTGTGATGACACATCTCACATTCAGTTTTCCGAGGAGAGGAGTACGTAGTTAATAACTCGAATTGTATAATTCACACACCTCTCAATTAATTACAAGATTTCAGATCAATCGTCTCACTTAGATCCCTTACTCACACTGAGATTGTCTACTCATATCCTCTCACCGAGCACAAGCCAGGGCAACCAGAGCAGCCGCAGCTTTCTCCTTCCTCTCTTGCATGTTTGTTGCATCCTCAACTCTCTGTGATGCATTGCTATCTTCAAGTCTCTGCCCAGCAACCTCTACTCCTCCATGACCAAGCCAGTCACTTAAAGCCTCTTCCAATGAGTCAAGGCAGTCAGATGGCTCAAGTGAGAGTGAAAATGGAAGTCTCGAAGAAAGCATTGAGAAGAGCAGAGAGCAGGCATCCGTAGCTATTGAGGGTTGAACTTTGCTGTGAGATCTGAGCAAGGGAAGCAAGAGCAGTAAGGCAAGTCGAGAGCAGAGTGGAGACGAGGAGTCTAAAAAAGGAAGAAAAAAAGAAACGATTAAAAAGAAGTCAATCCAACAATCAAACAAAAACATGCATTGCATATAAAACTGTATGACAGCCCACTACAAACTTTCATCTCAAATTCAATCAATACAAAGAAAGCAATAGCACAGGCAAACTTTCTTTTTAAGCTTTGAAATACATGTCAAAATCAAGGGCGTAGCCAGAGGTCCAAAAGCGATGAGGCGAAAAGAGGTGAACTTGGTTGATGCGACGGTGCGTGTTGCGCAGCGTTGCGAGCGCCAATGGCGCGAAGCCATTACGGCGAGGGGTCTGGGGGCCTTGAGCGGCCCCCAGAAGCCAGTGCATTTTTGATGCCCAGAAACCTATTCTTGGCTAATTTCAATGCTCAAAATTTAAAATGTTAATGTTCATTTCAACCACATTAATCATGAAAAAATATATATCCATACAGTCAAACAGTAAATTTTGTTTGTGTCAAAACATTTTAGCCCCATGGTAAACCCACCCACACCCTCACCACACCCGACCCCACATGTTCTCTCATCATTCAATCACAATGTTCCTCATCATCCTTATGATGGTTGAAGGCTAGTGCCACTCTTCTGTGCAGACTGGCATCCCAAGCCTTGAGGATGCGCAAGGTGTCCTCATGAGATCAGTGTACTCACTGGGAGGAGGGTTGTTCAGTCACTGTCGGGGGGGGGGGGGGGGTATTGTCCTATTTAGGTATTGTGATAGGAGTGGAGATAAGAGTATCAGAGCACTGCCGGTAGCTTTGATATTTACTCCCCAGGGAGCTCAGATGGCTAGAGGGCTCAGGCCAGATCATATTTCAGGAAATGAGCAACGAGGCAACCGCCTCGTCTGCCTCAGCCTGGCTACGCCCTAGAAAATGCTTCACTTCCCTTATTTCTCTGTCAAGAGCACAAGTGTTCTTCTTCTTCATTATGATTAATTCCTCTTCTTCTTCTTATTCACAAGGACTATTTTCCAAACGCATCGCTCACTTAAGAGCTTGGTCAATCAACCCTCCTCCCACACCAACAGCACAACTTTTCTCCGTGCCTTAAACAAAAATTATTTCCACCCATCCCATGATCTCTGTCTCTGCATGTCCAGATTGGGAATCTTGAGAACTCCAGTTTGCAAAGAAGAACTCCGCACGACAATCAATTCCCTTTCACATCCTTTAATGGCGTCAAACCCCTCTGTGTCAATACCCTCCCCACGTTGAATAAAAGCCCGCATCCTTCCAACCCCACCACTTCAATGTGTCCCCTTCCTCAGCATCCCTCTACTTCATGTCCCCTCTTTATGCATCCCCCATCACCATACCTACTCAAAGCTTCCCACTCACCCTGCCACCTCAAAGTCCCCACCTCGTCCCACCCCCTTAAAGCTCCCCCTTGTCCCAACACAAAGATTCCACCCTGTCTCACACTCGGTCATCTTTCACCATGTTTGGCACATGCCCTCCCCTCCCATCCTCTCTAATCACGCACCCTCCCACCCCCCCACCCATCCCACACCCTCCCTTCTTACCCTCTCTACCCCCCGTACCACACCCTGACAATGCCTCCTTCCCTGTCTCTAACTGTGTGACCTCAAACATCCAAGGCCTTCGCTCCAACCTGAAAAATCTTTCAATCCAGGCCGCTGCTGACAAACCCAGCATAATCTGTTCAACATAATTATTCCTCCCAGAGGACATCCCTGATGCCTTGGTGTCTCTCCCCGGCTATCGTCTCCTCCGATTTGATAGGACGAAATGAGTCGGTGGAGTTGCACTTTATATTCAAGAACTCAATCTCTCACCGTCAGTGTATTGATCTTACACCTCACAAACCCAGGAGTACCTTTGGCTGTTGTTTGTGTCTCATGGTCCAAATGCTTCAATTATGTATTTGCTTCCAAATCTTGTCCCCCAACCCATCACTCTCTGTACCACTCTCTGTGGAGAGATTTATTGTGACCCTCGACTGATTCTGCAACTGGACCGGACAGCATCAGCTCAGCGTCCGAAAAATCTGCTCTTGCACATCCTCTTTCTGCTCTTTTCACCTGATAATTTGCCTTCGGTCATCTTCCATCTTTTTGAAAATCAGCCGACATCACTGCATTGCATAAACAAGGTGCAAAAACCGATTCCCTTAACTACTGACATAGCTTACTTGCAATAATCAGTAAGGTCATGAGATCCATCATCACGAGCTGACAAAAATACTTATTTTCACCGATGACCTCATCTCATATCAATTCAGATGCAGACCACTCTACCTCAAGGTACGTGCTGCTTCTGCTCTCTCAACGATGGATGGAGGCCCTCAATGTCAGACATGAGATCAGGGACCTGTCACTAGACATATCTCGTACTTTCAACACAGTCCAACACCCTGCCTTACTCTCCAAACTCCCTTACTATGAAATCCAAGGCCAACTCTACACATGGCTTATGGATTTCCTCCACTCTTGTAGACAACATGTGGCACGCAAGGGAATCCTTTCATCTCCTCTCTCTGTCAAGGCTGGTGTGCCCCAAGGCAGTGTTCTGGGCCAAGTCCTATTCCTGATCTTCATAAATGATCTGACTCTCTGGAAAATCCTCTTTATCTATTTGCTGATGGCTCCACCCTCTGCCAAGACAACCCTCATCCTTCAGAATGTCAGACAGCAGCCTCTTCCTTCTCTGCTGATCTTGATATAATCACAAGTTGGTCAAACACTTGAAATGTCTTTCATTCCTGAAAAATATCTCACACTCTCACTACCATCTGTCAAACCCTCCCATCTATTTTCTCAACAATCCTCTTGAAGAAGTTCAGTCACTCAAAGCCATGATCTGTTTTGGGCAAACCACATTTTTGGCCTCCAAAGCCAGTTGCCGAATTGGAATCCTCATTCATGAAAAGTCCTTCCTTAGCACATCTGAATTCCAATCCACCCCAAGGCCTTCATCCGCAGCTTGATGGAGCACTGCTCTCCCCTCACATCTTGCTCAGCTTGACACTGTGGAAATGAAGGCTTTTAAGATTATTGGAATCTTCCACGATGAAGCCGAGTCTATGGGCTTTTCACTTCGCCATCGCAGAGAGGTCGGTGGGTTCTCTGTGTTCTACCACCTCCTTCCTGGTCTTGCAACCTCTGCTCTTTCCATGCTTTGTCCCCAACCCCTCTCCCCACACCCCCAGGTTTCGGCAAGGCTAACACAGTCCACCATCAACTCCCTTCTGGTGAATCTCCCAAAATCCCGAATCACTGTTCACGTCCACTCATTCGTTTGTCTCTTTTTTCCCACCTGTGGAACCAACTTCCACTCTCCCTTCAATCTCATTTTTCCCTCCAAGTCTTCGAAACAGCTGTTCCCCACCATCTCAGATCAACCCCCATCCAAAACCATGATCTTATCTTCACCCGTTAGACCACACCACCTCAGGTCAGGTCAGGCATGGGAGCATGCGCTAAAGCAGTGCGTCGCTGCGTCCACTTTCCGCCGGTACTCCAGGGGCCTCCATCTGGCCAACCCCAGGCAGATGCCTGGCCCATCCCCATCTCCTTGAGATGCCGATCAACCTGCTGCAACCACGAGGCAAGTGGTCGGCCCATTGGCCTCCTCCACTCTTGAGACTCCCTCGCTGAGAGAATCTGGTGAGCAGGATCAGCGTCAGGAAAACGAGCCACATGTCCCTACAGCTGCAGCTGACGCTCATGGACTATGCAGGTAACTAATCTCATTCGAGTCTCTCTCAACAACCGCTCGTTGGACACAAAGTCCGACCAGCAATAGCCAAGGATTCTCCGAAGAGACCTGGTACCAAAGGAATTATGTCTCTGTGTCAGATCCCTGGTCAGAGTCCAAGTCTCACATCCATAGGGCAAGACTGGAAGCACCAAGAACCTGAAGACTCGGACTTTTGTCCTCCCGCACAGGTACCGGCAGTGCCACACCAAATTATCCAGTGAATCCATGACTCCCCAGGCCTGACCCAGACGTCTGTTGACCTCTGACTCACAGCCAGCAGAGACATGAATAGCACTGCCAAGGTAAGTGAATCTCTCCACGACCTCAACATCCTCACCACAAACAGGCACAGAGAGGACAGCAGCATCCAAGATGTCATTGAAAACCTGGATCTTAGTTTTGACCCAGAAAACCGGAATCCCAGTGGCTCCGACTCCTCATTCAGCACCTCAAGGGCCCCCAAAAGGATATCTAGTCTCCGCAAAGATGACTGCATCATCTGCGAAATCAAGCCACACCATCTCCCACATCCCCAAACCCACCTCTTTCCATATTTTCAGTTTTTTATTCCTGAGAGTTTGCTTCTGTATTCATCTTGTCCATCCCGTGAATCCTCCCCTAACCATTATTCCTCCTCAAATCCCTCACCTGTCGAAGTCTCCCTGTATTTTAATCTTCAACGCAGCTGTTGGTGTTCCCCCCCCCCCCCCCCCCCCCCCACCTCTCGCTACTGTTCCTCTTGATCTGTTGTGTCCTGATCCATTCTATGTTCCAGCTCTTCTACAAGCCCTCACTTTGTATACAAAAAAACAAAAAAACATTTGGATAATAAGAAATGGATGACACGCTGCTCGCAAATTATTCATTGCATTGTTTTGTATGTAATAAGATTGTATGGAACAACGACATTGCTTTGTCTTTCCTCTTTTGATTACCTTCCTTTCTCTCATCCTCCTTCCAGAAGCAACCATCTGTCTTGGTTCCTGCAACTTCTCTTGCTCCACTCGTTCCTCCAGCTACTCTGTGTCCTCCAGTTCCTCCAGCTCCCCAAAGGCCAAGCAGCGCATTCAGACGGTAAAACAGCAATGCAGTAAAAGGATTAACAGGCCGGAGAGAAGAAGAACGCAGCCAGGCAGAAAGTTCCACAGGTGATACAAAATCTGGGAGATGGATCTAGAGAAATAGGCAGGAAGATAAAGAAGACAATGAAGAGACAATGCAAGGCTATGGGCTATCAAAAAGACTGCAGCTCCTCCAGTTCCACAGAGGCAAACTTTTGTAAAGGAAAGAACATTTTCACTCTCCCCACCCAGCCTTTATAAATGAAACAAGATCGATGATTTGACAAAGTCATTGTGCAATTTTGAATCACATTTAAACACTCCATCATGACAAGGTGACGCTGGTGCCTCTGGCTGTGTTTCTAAAATACAAAACCAGCACATTGTATTAATTTTTAAGTGAATCTGAAGCTTGTGATCAAATCAGCCATAGAAAACATCTCTTCTTCGACAATACTTTCAACTTTCAAGCAGTGATTTCAAGAATCACTGCTCACCTTCACTCTTTCATTTCTCTTTTTCCCCACCTTTGGAACAAATTCCCACACTCTCTTCAATCCCACTCTTCCCTCCAGGTCTTCAAAACAGCTGTTCACCACCATCTCTTATCTTCCCCCATTCAAATCCTCAATCTTTTCTACCCCCGCTAATCCACCCGAAACCCACCGACTTCAAATTCCCTGCTTTCCTTCCTGAAAATCCCTGTCGTGTCCATTTTGTTTATCCTGTGTGCCCTGCCTTATCCCTCTCCCTTCCACAGATCATCTCATGTCTCTGTTCCCCACTGTTTTTTTTTCCTTCTCTCTCCTGCCCCTTTTGTCTCTTGCACCCCTTGTTATGTGTTTCTGTGTGTTAGCTCTTATACGAGCCTCGACAGTGTATACAAAAAAAAATAACTCCTAGTATGGAAAGTAGGTGCATTTGGTAGATCTAATTTGCACCTCACGTGATGACCATAAGGTGTCAGAGTAAGAGTAAAGCCTATGCAATTCAGCGGCATTCTGTGAGGGAGTTTCATGGCTAAGCATATTATGAATTGCCACTGGCAAAAAGTGACAAAGCAAACAGATCAAGAGGTCACAAAAGCGATAAAATTCAATGTCTTTGATGAAAATGAGAATTCAATGATGAGATATCCATGACAAATTGAAGAGGGGTTGTTTCGCGAGAGGTGAGAAGAGTTCTTGCAACATGGCAGTAATTCTGACTGTACAAGCTTCACGTGTTTTGGAGAGTGGGTCGCACCCTCTTATTTGTGTTACAAAGTTCCCCTGACAGAGTTTGACAGGGGCATAGTGGTGACTTCTTAGAGAACTCAAGAAACATGCTTCCATCATCCTGCTGTTGAAAATGCCAATTCATCAATTTAAACATCCTGCTCCTCATTTAAACACATCCTATTGATTTAAAGTTGACTGGAGATATCCAAGTCAATGAAGAGGAAAACAGCATACCAAAAAAAGTACCTTTCCATCTGTGAGAGTGTTTTCAGAAGACACAGCTTCAATTGGCACTTTTACCAATCCAGCTGCACGAAACAGTCCATCGTGTAGGAATATTCCATCAGGTGTTAGGCCCAACCAGTGCCATGCATCACTCCAGCGCAGCATAACAGCGAGTACAGTACCTAAGTGGTACAGTAATTTTTGCGGAAGTATTGAAATAGAAGAAGAGCAAATTTAACTCCACAAGTGCATGAAACCTTTTTTTGAAAATAGAAGTGCTGTCTTTCAAATAATTAAAAATATGGTTGCCAATTCCAGTACAAAACTAGCAATCTGGATTGGTGGCACAAGGGAATAAAAAAAAAACAATAATACTCGAAGGGCACGAGGTCGAGCGCATCCCTCTGCCAGGCTGAACATTGGACGTTTTGTATTCCACTTATCGGCGAGATCTGTATCCGAACCTGAACCAAAATCTAATTGGCTTGTTCTTGTCACCCAACCAAATCATCCACCAATTTTTTGACATAATCCATCCATAACGTTTTGAAGTATCATGCAATATATCGTTTTTGCCCCTCTCGTGGAGGAGCAAATACCGCAAATTTGACGACTATTTTTGGTTTGTAAATTTTCAGCACCCAAAGCATTTTTCGTATTTACACACTGCATGTTTACCACCTGCAAAGCAACCAAAGCATTTTGCCAAAAAATTATAGTGCCAATTCTTTTTTTTTCATGTTGAAGATGTTAAGTCCTCCATCTAGTTAATCCAATTACCTAAAAATAACCACGTGATCTAATTACCGGGGGACACGCCCTCAGTACGCCTTGTCCGAACTGGATCACTTTACCAGATCAGATGCAGCCGAGCGAGACTGCCGAGGACATACCGGCTAAAAGGAACGGATCGTTGGGAATAAAGTCCTGGCGAGGTTAGGATGCGGATCATGCGGGATCAGACCTGTGACTTGCTACAGGTATCATGTAAACCTGTACTAACCTGTTCCATAGTTGGGTTGTCGGCGACTAAACCATCTCCCCACCATGTTTCCTGGTGAGGAAGGTGTTTGGATATGGACACCCAGCAGGATGAAGAATAAAACCTGTCAAAGGGTGGAGGAGGTCCTTGTGAGCCAAGGGCCATCCATATCTAGTGCCCAACTGTGTCTACGGACGTCCTCCTGCAGTTGGGTTACTTCTTATTAGGAGGTTGGTGGCAGGATTTTAACTCCGGCCACCGTAAAACCCTTCATTCTGCAAAACATTCTCGAAGCAAAACAAAATCTCAAAACCCACTCCGTGGGAGTACCTCCTGTGCAGCTTCCCCTCACAGGGCAGCTCACCAGTTGTCGGGATTGGGACAAAGCCTTCGGGACCTCCAATCTTTGATGATAGGAGGGAAACCACAGGGTAACATTCTGAGGTCAGATTGCGGGAGAGTGTGTCGAGGTCGTGCTGAGGTGTCGTCCACCAGATGGCGGTCTCCTTGGGTTAACCTGAGGCAGTCCCTTCGGGTGGGTGCTGAATGTCTTATCCGAAGAGAGGATGATCACCTGTCTCTGTTATCATCTGAGCTCAAGCGTTTGGACGTCGGTATTGCAGCATCTCTGAGGTTCGGACCGGATTGCGGCGAGATCATGGTGGGTGGTTACACCAACTATTGGTCTGGTCACTCTGATGGTTACCATGCCCAAGGAGTTTCTGCAGCTGTGTCCAATAAGCTGCCTCCCATGATAATTGAGGTAACACTGATCAACAAGCGTATTATGAGACCAAGGATTCGTCACTGCTTGGGTGTCATTTCCCTGGTCTCTGTATATGATACGACAGAGGCGAGTGATCTCACCGTGAAGGATGCATTCTATGCCACGCTCGAGTCTCAGGTTGATCAGTGCCCCAGGCGAGATACACTTATAGTCTTGGGGGATTTCAATGCATCGAATGGAACTGATAGGGATGGTTATGAGACGTGTGTTGGTTCTCATGGGTCTGGAACTTGAACCAGAATAGCACTAAGTTATATACATATACATATACATATACCTATTATATATTATTATATATATATATATATATATATATATATATTATTAGGTGGTCCAAACTGTTACAGTAAAAAATGATGTTGGTCAAATTATTTTCCACATACCTTATTTTTGTCCACTAAGGTTAACTTACACATTGTGTGGAATTTGAGCTCGATTTGTGGATATTTAGAGGTCACCCCAAGCATGTCCCTATAATATACACACATTATATATGAAGACCACAAGGGGAAAACCAGAGATGTCACTTTTTATAAATTTCAGGGTTATTGCACCTTCTGCCAATAATTGGCAACATAAGGTTTCCTCTCACAATATTACTTTAACAAATAACCAGGGGTGTCACATAATTTATATGGTATAAAGTTTAGCCGTGCAATGAAAAAACAAGTGTTGTCAAGCTGAACAAGTAAAACCCAGAGTTGTCAGTACTTTACTCCTGGTTATCTCCCTTTCATTCATGTTAACTGTTCCACCATAAATTTCAGAGTTGAGAAACTAAAAATGAAAGGTTGTAAAACTTTCACAGATAAGCTCTGAGCACTACAATGGCCTATTTGGTTATATCATGGGCTCCGTAGTTGGTGCATATCGTGGTTCAAGCCTGGTCAAACCTTTATTGTG
>CM068955.1:13399631-13420380 GCA_035128595.1 Eptatretus atami
ACACACCGCGCGCGCTTTGTGTCCCCTTGGGTTTTGTGTCCCCTTGTGTTTGTGTTTCCTTGTGTTGTGTCATCCATTAGTTTAAGTTTGTGTTTCCTTGTGTCTGTGTTTGTGTGTTTCCCCTTGTGTCCCTAGTGTTTGTGTCATCCTTTGTGTCTGTGTTGATGTGTTTCCTGATGTCCCCTTGTGTGTGTGTTTCCCTATGTGTCCCCTTGTGTTTGGTGTTTCCTTGTGTCCCCTTGTGTGTGTGTTTCCATTGTGTTTCCATTGTGACCCTTGTGTGTGTGTTTCGCTTGTGTCCCTTGTGTGTGTGTTTCCTTGTGTCCTTGTGTCTGTGCTTCCTTGTGTCCCCTTGTGTATAGTGTTCCTTGATGTACGCCTTGTGTGTGTGTTTCTTGTGTCCTTAGTGTTTGGGTGAATATTCCTTGTAGTCTCCTTGTGTGTGTGTTTCGCTTGTGTCCCCTTGTGTGTTGTGTTTCGCTTCTGTCCCTTGTGTGTGTGTTTACCTTGTGTCCCCTTGTGTGTGGTTTCCTTGTGTCCGCGACTTGGTGTGTGTGTTTCCTTGTGTTTCCATTGTGTCTCATTGTGTTACTTGTGTCCCCTTGTGTGTAGTGTCTCCTTGTGTCTCCTTGTGTTCGCTTGTGTCCACACTATAGATAGATATAGAGATAGATATATACCATTGTGTTGGTGTTTCCTTGTGTTTGTGTCTCCCTTGTGTCTGGTTTAGTGTGTTTCCTTGTGTCTCTTGTGTTTGTGCTTCCTTGTGTCTCCTTGTGTTTGTGTTTCCTGTGTTTGTGTCTCCCGTTGTGTCTGTGTTTGTGTGTTTCCTTAGTGTCTCCTTGTGTTTGTGTTTCCTTGTGTCTCCTTGTGTGTGTGTTTCACTTGTGTCCCCTTGTTGTGTGTTTCCTTGTGTCAAAAAAATACCTTGTGTGTGTGTTTCCTTGTGTCTACGCTTGTGTGGTGTGTTTCCTTGTGTCTCTTTGTTGTGTTTCCTTGTGTTCGCCATGTGTCCGCCTTGTTGTGTGTGTTCCATTGTGTCCCTTGTGGTTTGTGAATACACGCCTTGTGTGGTGTTTCCTTGTGTCCCCTTGTAGATATAGATAGATTTCCTTTGTCCGCCTTGTGTTAGTGTTTCCTTGGTGTCGGCCTTGTGTGTGTGTTTCGCTTGTGTCCGCCTTGTGTTTGTTTTCCTTGTGTCCCCTTGTGTGTGTGTGTTTCCTTTGTCCCCTTGTGTGTGTGTTTCCGCTTGTGTCCGCCTTGTGTTTGGTTTCCTATGTGTCCGCCTTGTGTGTTTCCTTGTGTCCGCGCTTGTGTTTGTGTCCCCTTGATGTTTGTGATCCCCTTGGTGTCTGAGTGTATATACACATATAGATAGATACAACCCTTGTGTTTGTGTTTCTTGTGTCCCAACTTGGTGTTTGGTTTCCGTTGTGTCCCCTTGTGTTTGTGTTTCCTTGTCGTCTCCTTGTGTTTGTGTTTCATTGGTCCGCCTTGTGTGTGTGTTTCCTTGTGTCGCCCTTGTGTGTAGTGTTTCCTTGTGTCGCGCTCTTGTGTTTGTCTTTCCATTGTGTCGCGGCCTTTGTGTTTGTGTTTCCTTGTGTCATCCTTGCTGTGTTGTTTCCTTGTGTCCGCCTTGTGTGTGTGTTTCCTTGTGTCCCCTTGTGTGTGTTTTTCCTTGTGTTTCTTGTGTCCCCTTGTGATGGATGTTTTCCTTGTGTCCCGCTTGTGTCTGTTTTCCTTGTGATCTCTTAGTGTGTCGTTTCCCTTGTGTCCCCTTGTGTGTGTGTTTCCTTGTGTCCCCTTGTGTGTGTGTTTCCTTAGTGTCTCGCCTTGTGTGTGTGTTTCCATTGATAAGATTTCCAATATGAATGTCCCACTTGTGTGTGTGTTTCCTTGTGTCCCCTTGATGTTTGTGTACCCTTGTGTGTGTGTTTGCCATTGTGTCCTATGTGTTTGTGTTTCGCTTGTGTCCCCTTGTGTGTGTGTCCCATTGTGTCCGCCTGTGTGTGTGTTTCCTTGTGTCCCTTGTTTTGTGTTTCCTTGTGTCCCGCTTGTGTGTAGTGTGTGTTACCATTGTGTCCCCTTGTGTTTGCTGTTTCCTTGTGTCCCTTGTGTGTGTGTGTTTCCTTGTGTCCCCTTGTGTTTGTGTCCCCCCTTTAAGTGTTATGTGTCCCCTTCGTGTGTGTTTTCCTTGTGTCACCCTTGTGTGTAGTGTTTCCTTGTGTCCCTTGTGTGTGTGTTTCCTTGTGTCCGCTGTGTGTGTGTTTCCTTGTGTCCCCTTGTGTGTGTGTTTTGCCTATGTGTCCGCGCTTGTGTGTGTGTTTCCTGTGTCCCCTTGTGTTGTGTTTGTGTCCTTTGTGTGGGTGTCTCCTTGTGCTGTGTGTGTGGTCCCCTTGTGTGTGTGTTTCCGTGTTCGCTGTGTGTGTGTTGTGTGTGTTGTGTTTTCGCTTGTGTTTCCGCTTGTGTGATGTGTGTGTCTTGTGTTAGGCTTGTGTGTGTGTTTCCTTGTGTTACGCTTGTTGTGTGTGTGTGTTTCCTTGTGTTTCCTTGGTGTGTGTCCTTGTGTTCGCTTGTGTGTCTTGTGTTCGCTCTGTGTGTGTGTTGTGTGTGTTCCTTGTGTTCGCTTGTGTGTGTGTTTGGTGTGTGTGTTTCCTTGTGTTCGCTTGTGTTCGCGTTGTGTGTGTGTGTCTTGTGTTACGCTACGTGTGTGTGTGTTTGTTTGTGTGTTTCCTTGTGTCGCTTGTGTGTGTGTTTGTGTGTGTGTGTGTTTCCTGTGTTTGCTTGTGTGTGGTGTGTCCTTGTGTTCGGCTGTGTGTGTGTTTTCCTTGTGTTCGCTTGTGTGTGTGTGTGTTTCCATTGTGTTTCCCTTGTGTGTGTGTTTCTTGTGTTCGCTTGTGTGTGTGTGTCTTGTGTGGCTCGTGTGTTGTGTGTTTGTGTGTGTTTTTCCTTGTGTTCGCTTCGTGTGTGTGTTTGGTGTGTGTGTGATTTCCTTGTGTAGGCTTGTGTGTGTGTGTCTTGTGTTCGCTTGTGTGTGTGTTGCCTTGTGTTCGCTTGTGTGTGTGTGTTTCTTGGTTTGTGTTTAAACTTGTGTGTGTGTCTCCTTGTGTTCCTCTTGTGTGATGTGTGTTTTCCTATGTGTTTGTGTCTCCTTGTGTGTGTTTCCTTGTGTGTGTTGTTTCCATTGTGTTTCGGCTGTGTGTGTGTGTTTCCTTGTTTTGTGTCTCCTTGTGTGTTTTTCCTTGTCCCTTTGTGTTTCCTTGTGTGTGTGTTTCCTGTGTTCGCTTGTGTGTGTGTGTCCCCTTGTGTTTGTGTCTCCTTGTGTGTGTGTTTCCTTGTGGTTTGTGATTTCCTTGTGTGTGGTGTCTCCTTCTGGTGTGTGTGTTTGTGTGTTTCCTTGTGTCTCCTTGTGTTTGTGTCCCTTGGTTGTGTCTCCTGTGTCTCCTGTGTTTGTGTCTCCTTGTGTCTCCCTTGTGTGTGTGTTTCCTTGTGTCCCCTTGTGTGTGTGTTTCCTCTTGTGTCTCCTTGTGTTTGTGTTCCTTGTGATCCCCTTTGTGTGTGGTGTTTTCCTTGTGTCCGCCTTGTGTTTGGTGTTCCTTGTGTCTCCATTGTGTTTTGTGTCCCCTTGTGGTTTGTGTCTCCTTGTGTCTCCTTGTGTTTGTGTATCCTTGTGTTCTCCTTTGTGTGTAGTTTCCATTGTGTCCCCTTGTGTCTGTGTTTCCCTTGTGTCCGCCTTGTGTGTGTGTTTCCTTGTGTCTCCTTGTGTGTGTGTTTCCTTGTTGTCCCCTTGTGTGTGTGTTTCCTTGATGTCCCCTTGTGTTGTGATTTCCTTGTGTCCCCTTAGTGATGTGTGTTTCCCTTGATGTCCCCTTGTGTGTGTGTTTCCTTGTGTCCCCTTGTGTTTGTGTTTCGCTTGTGTCGCCCTTGTGTTTCTGTTTTCCTTGGTGTCCGCCTTGGTGTTTGTGTTTCCTGTGTCCCCTATGTGTTTGTGTTTCCTTGATGTCTCCTTGTGTGTGATGTTTCCTTGTGTCCCCTTGTGTGTGATGTTTCTTGTGTCCAGCTTGTGTGTGTGTTTCCCTTGTGTCCCCTTGTGTGTGTGTTTCCCTTGTGTCCCTTAAGATAAGTTGTGTTTCTTGTGTATCCTTGTGTGTGTGTTTCCATTGTGTCCCCTTGTGTGTTGTGTTTCCTTGATGATCCCGCTTGTGTGTGTAGTTTCCTTGTAGTCCCTTGTGTGTGTGTTTCCTTGATGTCTCCTTGTGGTGTGATGTTTCCCTTGTGTCCCCTTGTGTTTGTGTTTCCTTGTGTCTCCTTGTGTAGTGTGTTTCCTTGTGTCCGCCTTGTGTGTTGTGTTTCCTTGTGGTCCGCCTTGTTTGTGGTGTTTCCTTGTAGTTTTCCTTAGTGTGTGGTGTCTCCTTGTGTGGTGTGTTTCCTCGTGTCCCTTGTGTGTGTGTTTCCTTGTGTTTCCTTGTGTGTGGTGTTCCTTGTGTGTTTGTGTTTCTTGTGTACTCCTGTGTGTGTGTTTTACTTGTGTCCCCTTGTGTTGTGTATTCCTTCTGTCCCGCTTGTGGTGGTGTGTTTCTCGTGGTCCGCCTTGTGTGTGTGTTCCTTGTGTTTTCCCTTGTGTGTGTGTCCCCTGTGTGTGTGTTTCCTTTGTCCCTTGTGTGGTGTGTCTCCATTGTGTGTGATGTTCCCTTGTGTCTCCTTGTGTTTGGTGTTACCTTGTGTCCCTTGTAGTGTGTGTTTCCTTGTTCTCCTTGTGTGTGATGTTCTTGTGTCCCCTTGTGTGTGTGTTTCCTTGTGTCCCCCTTGTGTGTGTGTTCCTTTGTCCGCCTTGTGTTTGTGTTAATCCAATAATGTGTCTCCTTTGTGATGTGTGTTTCCTTGTGTCGCCCTTGTGATGTGTGTTTCCCTTGTGCCCCCTTGTGTGTGTGTTTCACTTGTGGTCGCCCTTGTGGTGTGTGTTTCCTTGTAGTCCCTTGTGTTTGGTGTTTCGCTTGTGTCCCTTGTGTGTACGTGATTTGCGCTTAGTGTCCCCTGTGGTAGTGTTTCAGCATTGTGTCCGCTTGTGTGTGTGTTTCCTTGTGTCCCCTTGTGTTTGTGGTTTCCTTGTGTCCCTTGTGTGTGTGTTTCCTTGTGTCCCGCTCGTGTGTGTGTTCGCTTCTGTCCCCTTGTGTGTGTGTTTCCTTGTGTCCACCTGTGTTTGTTCCTTGTGTCTCCTGTGTGTGTGTTTCGCTTGGTCCTTGTGTGTGTGTTTTCCTCGTGTCCCTTGTGTGGTGTGTTCCTCCTTGTAGTCTCCTTGTGTGTGTGTTTCCACTTGTGTCGCCTTGTGTGTGTGTCTCCTTGTGTGTGTTGTCTCCTTGTGTGTGTGTCTCCTTGGTGTCTCCTTGTGTGTGTGTCATCCTTGTGTGTGTGTCTCCTTGTGTGTGTGTTCCTTGTGTCTCCTTGTGTGTGTTCTCCTTTGTGTGTGTTTCCTTGTGTCTCCTTGTGTGTGTGTCTGCCATTGTGTGTGTGTTTCCTTGTGTCTCCTTGTGTGTGTGTCTCCTTGTGTCCCCTTGTGTGTGTGTCTCCTGTGTGTGTGTCTCCTTGTGTGTGTGTTTCCTTGTGTCTCGCTATTGTGTGTGTGTTTCCTTGTGTCCGCCTTGTGTGTGTGTTTCCTTGGTGTCACTTGTGTGTGTGTTTCCTTGTGTCCCGCTTGTGTGTGTGTCCACTTGTAATGTAAGCATGATCACTCCTTGTGTTTGTGTTTCCTTGTGTCTCCATTGTGTGTGTGTTCCTTGTGTCCCCTTGTGTGTGTGTTCCTTGTGTCCGCCTTGTGGTGTGTGTTTCGCTTGTGTTTCCTTGTGTGTTGTGTCTCCTTGTGTGTGTGTTTCCTCGATGTCCGCTCTTGTGTGTAGTGTTTGCCTTGTGTTTCCTTGTGTAGTGTGTCTCCTTGTGGTGTGTGTTTTCCTTGTGTCTCCTTGATGTGTGTGTTATCCATTGTGTCCCATTGTGTGGTGTTTCCTTCTGTCCCCTTAGTGTGTGTGGTCTCCTATGTGTGTGTGTTTCCATTGTGTCTCCTTGTGTGTGTGTTTCGCATATGTGTCCCTTGTGTGTGTGTTTCCTTAGTGTCCGCGGCTTGTGTGTGTGTTCCTTGTGTTCTCCTTGTGTGTGTGTCTCCTTGTGTGTGTGTTTCCCATGTGTCCCCTTGTGTGTGTGTTTCCTTGTGTTTCCATTGTGTGTGTGTCCCCTTGATGTGTGTGTTTCGCCTTGTGTCCCCTGTGGGTGTGTCTCCCTTGTGTGTGTGTTTACCTTGATGAATATCCTTGTGTTTTTGTGTTTCCTTGTGTCCCTTGTGTGTGTGTTTCCTTGTGTCTCGCTTGATGTGTGTGTTTCACTTGTGTCCCCTTGTGTGTGTGTTTCCTTGTGTCCCTTGTGTGTGTGTTTCCATTGTGTCGCGCCTTGTGTGAATGTGTATTCCTAATTGTTCCCCTTGTGTTTGTGGTCTGCCTTGTAGTCATCCTTGTGTGTGTGTTCCATTGTTGTAACGCCTTGTGTGTGTGTTTCCTTGTAGTCCTTGTGCTTTGTGTTTCCTTGTGTCTGCCTTGATTTGTTTGTGTTTCCTTGTGTCCACCGCTTGTGTGTGTGTTTCCTTCTGTCCGCCTTGTTGTGTGTTTCCTTGGTGTCCCTTGTGTGTGTGTTTCCATTGTGTCCCCTTGATGTTTGTGTCCCCTTGTGTGTGTGTTTGCCTTGTGTCCGCCTTGTGTTTGTGTTTCCTTGTGTCCCCTTGATGTGTGTGTTTCCTTGTGTTTTCGCCTTGTGTTTAGTGTTTCCCTTGGTTTCCTTTGTCTGTGTTTCCTTGTGTTCGCCCCTTGTGTGTAGTGTTCCTCGTGTCGCCCTTGTGTTTGTGTTTGCCTATGTGTCCCTTGTGTGTGTGTTTCCTTGGTGTCCCCTTGTGTTTGTGTTCCTTGTGTCCCCTTGTGTGTGTGTTATCCTTGTGTTTCCTTGTGTCTGTGTTTCCTTGTGTCCCCTGTGTGTGTGTTACCTCCGTGTCCCCTTGATGTGTGTGGTTTCCCTTGAGTGTCCCCTTGTGTTCTGTGTTTCCTCGTGTCGCCCTTGTGTGATAGTGTTTCCTTCTTGTCCCTTGTGTTTGTGTTTCCCTTGTGTTTCTTAGTGTGTGTGATTTACCCTTTAGTGTTTCGCCATTAGATGTCATGAATGTTTCATTGTGTCCCTTTGTGTGTGGTGTTTCCTTGTGTCGCCCTTGTGTTTGTGTTTCCTTGTGTCTCTTGTTTGTGATGTTTCCTTGTGTCCCCTTGTGTGTGTGTTTCCTTGTGTTTCCATTGATAGAAATGTAGTGATTCACATAATGATGTCCCCTATGTGTGTGTAGTTTCCTTGTGTCTCCTTGTGTGTGTGTTTCCAATTGTGTCCTGCTTGTGTTTGTGTTTCCTTGTGTACCTTGTGTGTGTGTTTCCTTGTGTTTCCCTTGTTTTTATTTGTGTCTGTGTTTCCATTGTGTCACCCCCATTGGTGTGTGTTTCCTTGTGTCCTTTTTTTTTTTTTTTATTTTTTTTTTTTTTTTTTGTGTCTGTGTTTCCATAAATGATAGTCTGTGTTTCCGTTGTGTCCCCTTGTGTTTGTGTTTCCTTGTGTCCCTTGTGTGTGTGTTTCCTTGTGTTTCCTTGTAGTTTACTTGTGTCCTTGTGTGTGTGTTCCTTGTGTGTGTGTTGACTTGTGTTTCCCTGTGTGTGTGTTTCCTTGTGTCCCCTTGTAGTTTGTGTTTCCTTGTGTCCCCTTGTGTTTGGTGTTTCCTTGTGTCACGCCTTGTGTGTGTGTTTCCTTGTGTTTCCTTGTGTCCCTTGTGTGTGTGTTTCGCTTGTGTCCCCTTGTGTTTGTGTCCGCCTTGTGTTTGTGTTTCCTTGTTGTTTGTGTCTCTTGTGTTTGTGTTCCTTGTGTCTGTGTTTGTGTGTTTCCTTGTGTCTCCTTGTGTTTTGTGTCTTCCCTTGTGTCTGCTCGTGTGTTTCGCTTGTGTCCGACCCTTGTGTGTGTGTTTCCTTGTGTCGCCCTTGATGTTGTGTTTCCTTGTGTCCGCCTTGTGTGTGTGTTTCCTTGTGTTCCATTGTGTACCGCCTTGGTGTGTGTGTTTCGCTTGTGTCCGGCCTTGTGTGTGTGTTCCTATGTGTCCCCATTGTGTCTGTGCTTCCTTGTGTCCTTTGTGTCTGTGTTTCCTTGTGTCCCTTGTGTCTGTGCTTGCCTTGTGTCCCTTGTGTCTGTGTTTCCGTTGTGTCCTTGTGTCTGTGCTTCTTGTGTCGCCTGTGTGTGTGTTTCCTTGTGTCCGCCTTGTGTTTGATGTTTCCTTGTGTCCCCTTGTGTGGTGTGTTTCCTTGTGTCCCGCTTGTGTATAGTGCTTCCTTGTGGTCCGCCTTGTGTGTGTGTTTTCCTTGTGTCCCACTTGTGTGTGTGTTCCTTGTGTCCCCTTGTGTTTGGTGTTTCCATTTTCTCCTTGTGTGTGTGTTTTCCTTGTGTCCGGCCTGTGGTGTGTGTTTCGCTTCTGTCCCTTGTGTGTTGTTTCCTTGTGTTCCCCTTGTGTGTGTGTTTCCTTTGTGTCCTTGTGTGTGTGTTTTCCTTGTGTTTCCCTTGTGTCTCCTTGTGTTTCCTTGTGTCCCCATTGTGTGTGTGTCTCCTTGTGTCCCTCCTTGTGTTTCCTTGTGTAGCCGCTTGTGTTTGTGGTTTCCTTGTGTTTGTGTTTCCCTTGTTGTTTGTGGTCTCAATTGTGTCTGTGTTTGTGTAGTTTCCTTGTTGTCTCCTTGTGTTTTGTGTTTCCTTGTGTCCCTTGTGTTGTGTTTCCTTGGTGTCCCCATTGTGTGATGTGTTTCCTGTGTCTCCTTGTGTTGTGTTTCCTTGTGTTTGTAGTCTCCTTGGTGGTCTGTGTTTGTGTGTTTCCTTGTGTCCTTGTGTTTGTGTTTCCTTGTGTCTCCTTGTGTGTGTAGTTTCCTTGTGTCCCCTTGTGTGTGGTGTTTCCTTGTGTCTCGCTGTGTGTGTGTTTGCCTGTGTCTCCTTGGTAGTGGTGTGTTTCCTTAGTGTCTCTTGTGTGATGTGTTTCCTTGTGTCCCCTTGTTTGGTGTTTCGCTTGTGTCCACTTGTGTGTGTGTTTCCTTGTGTACCGCCTTAAAAGTGTTTGTGTTCCTTGTGTCTCCTTTGTTTGTGTTTCCTTGTGTCCCGCCCTTGTGTGTGTGTTTCCTTGAATGATAACATCCATTAAGTGTGTTGTTTCCTTGTGTCTCCTTGTGTGTGTGTTTCCTTGTGTCTCCTTGTGTGTGTGTTTCCTTGTGTCCCCTTGTGTTTGTGTTTCCATTGTGTCCCCTTCAGTGTGTGTGTTTGCTTGTGTCCCCTTGTGTTTGTGTTCCTTGTGTCCCTTGTGTTTTGTGTTTCCTTGTGTCACCCTTGTGTTTTGTGTTTCCTTGATGTCCCCTTGTGTTGTGTTTCCTTGTGTGCTCCCTTGTGTTTGTGTTTCGCTTGTGTCTCCTTGTGTGTGTGTTTCCTGTGTCCCCTTGTGTGTGTGGTTCTTGTTGTACTCCCTTGTGTGTGTGTTCCTGATTGTGTCAGCCCTTGTGTTTGTAGTTTCCTTGTGTCCGGCCTTGTGTTTGTGTTTCCTGTGTACGCCTTGTGTGTGTGTTTCCTTGTGTCCCTTGTGTTTGTTGTTTCCTTGTGTCCCGGATTGTGTGTGTGTTTCCTTGTGTCCCCACCCTTGTGTGTTGTTTCTTGTGTCGCCCTTGTGTTTTGTGTTTCCTTGTGTCCGCCTTGTGTTTGTGTTTCCTTGTGTGCCCTTGTGTATTGTGTTTCGCTTGTGTCCCCTTGTGTGTGGTGTTTCCTTGTGTCCCCTTGTGTGTGTGTTTCCTTGTGTCACCCTTAGTGTGTGTGTTTCCTTGTGTCGCCCTTGTGTGTGTGTTTTCGCTTGTTTCCCTTGTGTGTGTGTTTCCTTGTTTCCCCTCCTTGTGTTTGTGTTTCCTTGTGTCCGCCTTGTGTGTGTGTTTCCTTGTTTCCCTTGTGTTTGTGTTCCTTGTGTACCCTTGTGTAGTTGTGTTTCCTTGTGGTTCCCTTGTGTGTGGTGTTTTCCGTTGTTTCCCCCTTCGTGTTATGTGTTTTTCGCGCTTGTGTGTCCTTGTGTTTGTGTTTCCTTGTGTCCGCCTGTGTGTGTGTGTTTCCTTTGTCCTTGGTGTGTGTGGTTTCTTGTGTCGCGGCCTTGTGTGTGTGTTTGCCTTGTGTCCCTTGTGTTTGTGTTTCCTTGTTCGCGCCTTGTGTGTGTGATTTCCTTGTGTCCGCCTTGTTGTTTGTGTTTCCATTGTTGTCCCCTTGTGTGTGTGTTTCCTTGTGGTCTCCTGTGTGTTGTGTGTTTACCTTGTGTTTCCTTGTGGCTTCCCTTGTGTTGTTTCTGCCTTGTGTCTCCTTGTGTTTGTGTTTTCTTGTGTTCGGCTTGTGTGTGTGTGTTTTGCTTGTGTCTGCTTGTGTGTGTGTGTTTCCTTGTGTCTCCTTGTGTGTGGTGTGTTTCCAGTTGTGTTTTCGGCAAGCTTGGTGCTTCCTTGTGTGTGTTTCTCCTTGTGTCTCTTACCAGTCACCTTTTTTTCTACCATGCTTGACGTCCTACTCGTTCCCCGCGCTTTGCGTGCTGGGTACCCCATTCCCAGTTTCCGCGCCTTTGCTCGGAGGACGCCTTAGCTAACCCTGTCGCTCTTAGCCCCGATCAGCACCCTCCCTACCGTGTGTGGTGTGATGTTTTCTTGTGTTCCTTCGTGTGTGTGTTTCCTTGTGTCTCCTTGTGTGTGTTGTGTCTGTGTGTGTGTGTCTTTGTGTCGCCCTGTGTGTGGTGTTTCCTTGTGTCTCGCTTGTGGTGTGTGTTTTCTGTGTCGCTTGTGTGTGTGTGTTTCCTTGTGTTTCCTTGTGCTTCCTTGTTGTGTGTTTTCTCCTTGTGTCTCTTGTGTGTGTGTTTTCTTGTGTTCGGCTTGTGTGTGTGTGTTTTTTGTGTCCCGCTTGGTGTGGTGTGGTCTTCCTTGTGTTTGTGTTTCCTTGTGTTTCCTTGTGTTTGGTGTTTCGCTTCTGTTTCCTTGTGTTTGTGTCTCCTTGTGTTTGTGTTTTACTTGTGTTTCCTTTTGTGTTTTGTGTTCCTTCTGTTTCCTTGTGTTTGTCTTTTTGCCTTGTGTTCTCCTTGTGTTTTGTGTTCCTTGTGTTTCCCTTGTTGTTTGCACTTCTGTTTCCTTGTGTTTCGGTTGTGTGTGCGTTTTCTTTTGTTCTGGTTCCCCTCCGCCTCATACCCCCGCCCTCTGCGCGGCTTCTCCCCACTCGACTCTCTGGCTTCTTGTGGGCGCTGTCCTGCCCGCCATCTCCCCCATGGGGCCTATCGGCTGGTCTCAGTTGTCGCTTTCCTCTTGTCCCCCCCGGGTTCACAGTTGTTAGTGTTTCCGTCTCCTCGTCCTCCGCCCTCTCTTTTTCCCCCTGCGGCCCCTGCCTTAGGCGCTTGCGTGCCCTCCCTGGGTGGGTTGGCGGGCGTTTGGTGCGGTATGGGGGCGGGTGGGTGGTGGTGTGGTGGTGGTTGTCCTCTTTGGTGCCCTCGTTCTCATCCTTTTTGCCTGGGCCTTGTTGGGTTTTCGGTGGTTGTGGCCCCTTTCGGCCTTTGGTTTGGCCTCCCTGCCCCCTGTGTCGTCGGCCCCTCCTGCCCCTGCTCCTGGTCGCTGCGCCCTCCGCCGTCGCTTGGGCCTGTTCGGGCCCTTCCGCTGCCGCGTCCGCTCCTTCCTTGCCTTACATTTCCTCTCGTGGTCTGCTCGTTGCTCTTTTGCTTTCCCCGGCCTGCCCGCGACCGCTGTTCCACTCTGGTGCGTTTTCCCTTTTTCCTCCCTCCCACTCTCTTGTTCCCTGTTTCCTGCTCCCCCGGCCGCCCCCCGTGGCACGTCTGTCTTTGCGCCCCCTGCGGCGTGCCGCGCCCCCCGTCCCTCCTCCGCCCTGACCGTCCTGCGCCTTGGCCCGCCCTGCCGTCCTTCGCGTTCGCGTCGCTCTTTTCGGTCGCGCCAGGGCGCGTCTGGTTCCATGCTGCGTTTGCTCTGCGCTGTCCGCCCCGTCTACTTTTCCTTTCTCTCTCCCTGTTGGCCGTCATTTTCCTGCCCTCCGGTCGGTTTGACCTCCTTCGCCTTCCGTCTCTTCCCTACCCCTCTGGCCTGTCGCCCGATGTTTTTCACTGCCTGCTTCCTTCCTTTCCCTTTTCCTTTCCTTTCTCTCTTCCCCGGTTCTTTCTCCCTTTTTTGTTCCCTTCCCGTTTTTCTTGTTGTTGTTTTGTGCTTCCTTTCCGCTGGTCCGCTGTGGTCCTTGGCGCTTCTTTGCTTTTTCTTTCCGCCTGCGGTCCTTTTCCCCTTGCTCGTTCTTCATTCCCCGTCCCGTCGTTATCCTGCCGGTCCTATCTGTTCACTTTCCTTTCCTCCTCCACACTGGCGGCCGCTGGTCCTTTTCCTTTCTCTCTAGCGCCGCCGCCGGTGTCTTTCTTTTCCCTTTGCCCGTCCTGCCGCACTTGCCATCTCTCCTCGGGTCCCTCCGTTGCGGTGTTTGCGTCTGGCCGCGGCGACTGGGCCCTCCCTACCCCCCTGCTCCCACGTGCCCTGGGCCCGCTATCCCCTCCACTGCTCCACCGTGCCCTGGGCCCGCTCGTCCCTCCCCCTGCCCCCCGTGCACTGGGCGCTCTCCCTCCGCGACTGCTCCCGTGCCTGGGCCACCCCTACCCTCGCCCCTGCTCCGCCCGTGCCCTTGGCCCGCTATCCCTCCCGGCCTGCCACCCTGCCCATTGGCGCGCTACTGCCTTCCCGCCCTGCTCCCCGTGCCCTGGGCCGGCTCTCCCCTCCCCTGCTGCCCAGTGCAAACTGGGCACGCTCTCCCCTCCCCCTGTCCCGTGCCCTGGGACGGCTATGCCCCTCCCCCTGCTGCCCCGTTGCACCTGGACGGCTATCCCTCCCCCCTGCTCCACCGTGCCGCTGCAGCCCGCTATCCCCTCCCCGTGCTCCCCGTGCCCTGGGCCCGCTCTCCACTCCGCCCTAGCTCCCAGGGCCCTGGGCCCGCTCTCCCCTCCCCTCTGCTACCCCGTGCCTGGCCCGCTCTCCCTCCGCGCCTGCTCCCAGTGCCCTCGGCCCGCTCTCCATCCCGCCTGCTGCCCGTGCCCTTGGCCGCGCTCTCACCCTCCCCCTGATCGCGTGCCCTGGGCCGTCTCTCCCTCACACCTGCTGCCCGTGACCCGGGCCCGCTGTATCCCCTCCCTGCTCCGCAATGACCTTGGCCCGCTCTCCCCTCCCCCTGCTCCCCGTGCCCTGGGCCGGCTCTCCCTCCCGCCTGCTCCCGTGCCCTGGGCCTGCTCTCCACCTCCCTGTCCCAGTGCACCTGGGACCGGCTTCTCACCTCCCCCCTGCCCCGTGCACCTGGGCCCGCTCTCCCTTCCCCGTGGCACTGGGCACGGCTCATCCCCTCCCTGATCACCCCGTGCACTGGCGCCCCGATATCCCATCCCCATGCTCCCCGTGCCCTGGGCCCGCTATCCCCTCCCTGCTCCCGTGCCGTGGGCCGCTCTCCACCTCCCTGATCCCCGTGCCCTGGGCCCGATCATCCCCTCCCCCTGCTCCCGTGCACCTCGGCCCGACTACTCCCACTCCCTGCTCCCCGTGCACTCGGCACCGCATCTCCCCTGCCCGGTGCTCCCCAGGGCCACTGGGCCGGCTCTCCACTCCCTGCTCCGGGCCATGGGCCGCTCTCCACATCCCGCTGCTCCGTGCCCTCGGCCGTCGCTCTGCCCCTCCCCTGCTTCACCCGGCCCTTGGCCGCTATCCCCTGCCCCTGCTCCCGTGCCCTGGGCAGTCTCTCCCTCACCCCTGCTCCCTGTGCACCTGGGCAGCGCTCTCCCTCCCCCTGCTCCGCCGTGGCCCTGGGCCCGCTATCCCACTCCCGCGCTGCATCCCGTGCCCATGGGACACGACTGCCCTCTCGCATGCTCAGTGCCCTCGGCCCGCTACTCCCATCCACCCCCTGCTCCGCAGTGCCTCGGCCGCGCTATCCCCTCCCGCTGCTCCCCGTGCACTGCGCCGCGCTCTCCCATCCCCCTGCTCCGCAGTGCCCGGGCCCGCTCTCACCCTCCCCGCTGATCCCCGATGAACTGGGCACCGACTCTCCCCTCACGCATGCTCCCCTTGCCCTGGGCCGCCTCTCCCTCCCCCTGCTCCCGTGACCTGGGCACCGCTCTCCCCTCACGCCTGCTCCCCGTGACCTGGGCCCGCTCTCCCTCCCCCTGCTGAGCCGTGCCCTGGCACGCTCTGCCCTCCCTCCTGCTCCCGTGCCCTCGGCCCGCTCTCCAACTCACCCTGCTCCGCCGTGCCACTCGGCCCGCTCGTCACCTCCTCTGCTTCCCCCGGGCCCTGGGCCCGTCTCTGCCCCTCCGTCCCTGCTGCCGTGCACCGTGGCCCGACTCTGACCTCCTCACTGCTCCCGTGCACTAGGCACGCTATCCCCTCCCGCCTAGCTCCCGTGCACTCGGACCGCATATCACACTCACCCCTGCTCCCAGGGACTGGGCCCGCTATCCCTCACCCCTGCTCCCCGTGACCATCGGCCTCTGCCCTCCCTGCTCGGGTGGCCTGGGCCGGCTATCCACCTCCCCCGCTGCTCCCCGTGAACCTGCGACCCTCTCTCACATCCCGCCTGATCCCCGTGCCCTGGCGCTGGCTCTCAATCCACCCTGCTCCCCGTGCCCTGCGCCCGCATCTCCCACTCCCCCCGCTCCCGGGCATCTGGGTCCCAGATCTGCCACTCCCCTGCTCCACCGTGACCTAGGCCACTGTTCCACATGCCCCATGCTCCACCGTGCCCTTGGGCCCGATCATCCCCTCCCCCTGCTCCACCGTGACCTGCAGACGCTCTCCCTTTCCCCCTGCTCCCCGTGCACTGGGAACCGATATCAAATCACCACTGATCACAGGGAACGGGAAGCGATGATGCAATCACGCCTGATCACAGGGAAGCTGGGAACGATTCAAAATGCAACCATGATCACAGTGAACTGAGAACGATATCAAATCGCCCCTGATCACAGATGACGGGAAGGATATCAAATCCCCTGATCACAGTGAAAGCTGGGAAGGAATATAAAATCACCCTGATAAAAAAAACAGCAGTGAACTGAGAACAGAATATCAATCAACCATGATCAAGGGAACTGGGAACGAATATCAAATCACCACTGATCACAAGGGAAGCTGGGAACGATATCAAATCACCTTATCACAGTGAATAGGAACGGATATCAAATCAGTAATGATCAGCAGGGACTGGGAACGATATCAAATCAGCATGATCCACAGTGACCTGGGAACGATATGCAAATCACCCGGCTGATCACAGTGAACTAGGGAACGATATCAAATCACGTCTGATCACAGGGAACTGGGAAGGATATCAAATCACCGCTGATCACAGGAAACTGGAACGGATATCAAATCACCATGAATCACAGTGAACTGGGAACGATATCAAAATCACCCTGATCACAGGGAACTGGGAACGATATCAAATCACGCATGATACAGCAGTGAACTGAGAACACTATCTAATCACCATAGTCACAGTGAAATGGGATGATATAAATCACCCTGATCACAGGGACTGGGAACGATATCAAATCGCGACTGATACAACAGTGAACGATATCAAATCACCATGATCACCAGTGAACTTGGAACGATATCAATCACCCTGATCAGCAGTGAACTGGGATCGCATATCAATCACCGTTAGATCACAGTGAACTGGACGATATCAAATCACGCCTGATCATAGTGAAAGCGATATCAAATCACCATGATCACAGTGAACTGCGAACATATCAAATCACCCTGATCAGCAGTGACCTCGGAATATCAAATTGTAATATATATTGTATCAGCAGTCAACCCCCGCTTCAATCGCGGTTCAGGCTAGTCGCGCCCCGTTCATCGCGGGTTTTCCTTGGAAGCTAACTAATTTTTTTCTGCGGATTCCCACCGGTACAATCGCGGTAATAATATATAAAATATAAATTATTTAAACAATAAATTTATAAAGCGCGTGTGCTCGACGCGCAGTCACACAACGGCAGCGAAGACAAAGTTTCGCTTTGAACTTCGAATATTTTCTACGGGTTTTTTTTCCAAGCCCACGATGCGCGCCCAAAAACGCACACTGCACCATTCTAAGGTTTCTGCAAGGAACGCGAAGCGCCCAGAGGAAGGTCCTGGGAGCGCTCCAGGAGAAGGTTAAGGTAAAGGTTGCTCGATATATGCCTCGGGCAACGGAAAAGGTTTGCCGCCGTTGGACGAGCACTGCTCATACCCAGCACCTCAAAACGCGACCAGTATACCGACAGTCGATTCTCTCGGCAGCCGCGTTCAACCAATCACATGGCGCAAATGCCGAGCCAAGCCGACGAGTCGATCTCCGGCAACTCTAGGAACCATCATGCTAAACGCACAGACCAGACAATGTCGAGTCTCACGGCAGCACTCAAACATATGCCAACGCCGACCAGACCAGACGAGTTCGATTTTTTGGGGAGGGCGTCATTCATCGCGGATTTTCACTTAGCGGCGGGGAGGTTTGGAACGTAACGCCCCGGCGCGAGAAACGGGGTGATTCTGTATATTCTGTAATATATGATACTAATGTATATATGTATATACGCTATGTATATTATCTGTAATATATGTACTACATGTAATATATGTTTATTGTATATCTATATGTATATATCTGTATAATATGTTATGTATGTATATCTATATGTATATATCTGTATATATTGTTACGAAATTAGGCCGGTTCGGACATAGCCCACGCACAAGAACCGCTTAAGGCAGCGACTGCGTTGTCATACCGCCGGCCCCCGCCGCTGCGGCCCATATACGGATTTGAGATGGTTGTGGGGGATAGGTCGAACCTGCATGATAGTGTCGCTGGCCAGGATGGTTCCGTCCTGGGTTCTGGTTCCATTAACCTCTACAATTACATCTTCTCCCTCCTGCCACTGCTCCCCTGAGCGGCCATATTTTGCGTATCGGAGAATAAAAAATTTGAAAACGCTCGTAATTTAGAGGAACACGGAGGGTGCTTTGCACACCCTTGATCCGGCTTCCGTGAATTTCGTGTGAGAGGCCAGAAAAGTTCATCGTCCCGTCCTGAAAACACTCGAGTGTTAGCGATTAAAACCGGTTTTCGGACAGCACGCACGACCGTCGTTAAGACCAACCGCATCGCCGTGTTTTTGCGTCCGCCGAAACCTGGAATTCAGTCGCTAGTTCTTCCGGAGGCCAACTCCGAAACCTGGCTACGATGCCTTAACGCAATAAACTGTCAATATTCTGTCTTCGCGGTACAAGAGTTAATCGCACGAAACCGCCCCCCTCTTCGATATACTAATTGTCCGCGCAGACAGAAGTACGCGAGAATTTATACCTCTAGCGGAACATCGTACGGAAACGAGCCGCTAAGCGCGCGCTCCTTCCGTGTGCGATGCCGAGCGGTTTTAATCAGCCAAGTTCCTCGGACCAATTGACCACCTTTAATTGGCTTTAATAGCCTAGCTAATTTCCGAACGAGCGCGCGTGGAAGTAAATGGGAGGAAAAATGACGGCACGAAGCAGAATTGACATTCAAAACAATGGGGGCATTATTTATACAGCAAGCAATCAATGGTGAAGGGGAAATGACAGCAAGAAAAGCCATACAGCCGATGTCTATTTATTATGTAACAGGCACGCACGTTAAGCCACATTCATAGCTTGAAAAGACAAGGCGGCCAGCAAGACTTTCATACAAACCCAGGAAAAGAAACGGGCTCGTGAGCCTTTATTCGCAATCGAGCCTGGATGACGAGAGGGTCACAAGAGGGAGCGCACGTTACGCGCTGCTGCCCCTGGTGGCGACTCGGAAGGTTTCTTCGGGTCGGTGACCCGCGGATGTTCCTGTTTGGCCCTTGTGTCGCTACGGTGCCAGGTTCGCCTTAGCGGCCGGTGCCACGGCTTGAGGCAGGCTTGCCGAGCGGCTGCTGCGGTTCGCCAGACTCGGTCGTCGCGGCCTCGCACTGCGGCCGGGGGGCTTGGTGCGGTCGGGCCTGGCCGGACGACTGCCGCTCGAGGAGTGACGGGTCTTTTGTCTTTTAGAGTTGATGCTCTTGTGGGCCCGTTCACGTAGCGCGACAGCGTCGCTCGGACGTCTCAGGGCCGTTCGGCCGACCAAGACGCAGCTGCTCGCTCAGAGAGGAACGAATATCCCTGAGCGCCCGCTTCTCCGTGCTGCCGCACCGTCTGCCTCTCCTCCGAATGGCGTGGCTCCATGTGCCTTCCTCTCGCACGACTGCCCGTCTGCCAGAGAGCGATGAATCTGGCCGAATAAGCGCCGAACTTGTTCGAGCTCCGCGCGGCTTATATTTGGCCCAGGGCGAGCCGCCCTTCGACGCTCTCACCTGAGGCCGGGCTCCGCCCACTTTTCACCTCCGACCTCTTACCCCTGGTAAGACCTCGCTGGGAAGCCATGTTGACGTCGGGGAAATCCTCGTTTTGATCCGATTAATGCAAATCGGGCTCACGCCGGCGGCGCACATGGCGGCTTGAACAGAGGGAGCGTTGTTTGTTCGATGATGATGGCGTTTTTGTAGGAGATGATGGCGTTGCGATGTTTGTCGAGATGAATGGGTTGCAGATGTTTGTTGAGATGATGGCGTTGCGATGTTTGTTAAAACAAAGACAGAGAAAGAATAACGGGGCTATCCTCAAAGATTCGAGCCCGGGCAGCACGAATAACGCCGCTTTACACATTGGTGGGGATTGCAACCTAGAAACATTACTTATCGAAATAACTGATCTTCTTCGGGGAACCTGAATGGTGTTTTGTGAATTTCAAAACGCACATTATGTACTGTATATCTATATGTATATATCTGTTATAATATGGTACTATATGTCTATATGTAATATCTATTGTATAAATCTGTATTATATGTACTATATGTATAATATGTAAATCGATATGTATATATCTGTAAATATTATGTACTATATGTATATATTGTTGCGGGCAGGGGTTGTCGGCGACGAGGCACCGACCGCTAGATGGAGGAGTAGAGTCGACTCCCCCTGATCACCCGGAATTTAAATTCGTACCTTTTCGGGAAAACTCCGAAAAGTACGGGTCCCTTAATCGACGCGTGAAAGCGTCAATAATTTCTACACAGCGTGGTACAGGGTTTAATTGGTCCAATTTTCAAAAATACCTAGATATCCACGTGGGCAATTTACCGAGTCTCCACACCCTCGAGAGCGGCAACCCGTACGGAACGAGCCGATAGCGTACTCGAACGCGTGTGTGACCCGAGCAGGATGTTCACCGAGATCGCGTGGGTCGCAAAATGTCCCTTTCCGGCAGCACAACGGGCCTGCTAATTTTCGCAACACGCAGCATGCTAAGCCAATGAACGAAAAAGACACTAACAGAGTTGAATAGCATTTTACAATGGGATATTTATTTAAAACAATAGGGAAATGAGGGGCAACGTAAGGGCAGAGGTTATCGAATATTGATAATGCAGTCATGTAGCAAGCAAAAAGGGCAGCTAACACTTGTTAGCTTATAGATGGGGCAGCCACACACACACACACATTGACTGCATTTATCAATATTCGGATAACTCTGCCCTTACGTGCTCCCCTCATTTCCCTATTGTTTAAATAAATATCCCCATTGTAAAATGTATCAGCTCGTTAGTGTCCTTTCGTTCATTGGCTTAGCATGCTGCGTGTTGGAAAATTAGCAAGGCCGTTGTGCTGCCGGAAGGGGACATTTGGACCCACGGATCTCGGTGAACATCCGCTCGGGTCACACACGGTTCGAGTACGCTAGCGGCTCGTTCCGTACGGGTGCCGTCGAGGGTGTGGAGACTCGGTAAATTGCCCACGTGGATATCTAGGTATTTTTGAAAATTGGACCAATTAAACCCTGTACCACGCTGTGTAGAAATTATTGACGCTTTCACGCGTCGATTAAGGGACCCGTACTTTTCGGAGTTTTCCGAAAAGGTACGATTTAAATTCCGGGTGATCGGTGGAGTCGACTCTACTCCTCCATCTAGCGGTCGTGCTCGTCGCCGACACCCGGCCCGCAACAATATATACATATAGTACATATATACAGATATATACATATCGATATACATATATACATATAGTACATATATACAGATTTATACATATAGATATACATATAGACATATAGTACATATATACAGATATATACATATAGATATACAGTACATAATGTGCGTTTTGAAATTCACAAAACACCATTCAGGTTCCCCGAAGATCAGTTATTTCGATAAGTAAGTGTTTCAGGTTAGAATCCCCACCAATGTGTAAAGGGCGTTATTCGTGTGCCGGGCTGCGAATCTTTGAGGTAGCCGTTATTCTTTCTCTGTCTTTGTTTTAACAAACATCGCAACGCCATCATCTCAACAAACATCTGCAACCCATTCATCTCGACAAACATCGCAACGCCATCATCTCCTACAAAAACGCCATCATCATCGAACAAACAACGCTCCCTCTGTTCAAGCCGCCATTGTGCGCCGCGGCGCGAGCCGATTTGCATAATCGGATCAAAACGAGGATTTCCCCGACGTCAAACATGGGCTTCCCAGCGAGGCTTACCAGGGGTAAGAGGTCGGAGGTGA
>CM068955.1:13428981-13444239 GCA_035128595.1 Eptatretus atami
TTCCTGCTGTGTGCTCTCTTACACAACTTGAATGAACGGGTTGCGTCAGTCTTTCGCAACATTCCAGCAATATATATGGATTGGTGATGGTTGACTGCATCATTGTGTGATTTTTTTTTTTAGCAAGGTCGTGCTTCACACGTTGTCCAGTCTGAGTCCATGAGAGAGAGCCAACTGAAGTTTCTTGCGCTAAGCTTGGCAAAGACAGACCTTGCGAATCCTCACACTGCTGCAGCAAGTCTATGGGGAGAAACGATGTCACGTACACGTGCATTTGAAATGGCACAGAGGTTCAAAGAGGGAGCGGTGAGGAGGTTGAAGACGATCCACGGTCTGGAAGACCTTCAACGAGAAGAATGGCGAACCACATCGAGCGTGTGAAGCAGATGGTCCGTGCAAATCGTTGACTTCACGGTGCGGATGATTGCTGAGGAACTTTACATCAACAAGGAACTGTCTGGAGCATCAATCACTGAAAATCTCGAAATGCGCAAGGTGTGCGCGAAAGATGCCCGGGAGCAGAGCTGTTGTCGAGGAACAGAACAGCAAAGAGTCACTGTCTGTTCAAGACATTATGCAAGCGCCTCGAGGACGATCAGACCTGCTCGGGAAAGTCGATTACTGGCGATGAATCGTAGAGTAAACGATCCGAGACCAAAGGCAAGAATCGTAGTGGAAAAGTTCTGCATCACAAGACCAAAGAAGCAAGGATGTCGAAGTCGAAGGTCAAGGTGATGCTCATCGTGTTTTTTGACATCAAGGGCTATCCGTCCTTCGAGTTTTACACAAGGGAAACGTGAATCAATACGTGTGCAAGGAGATCCTCCGGCAACCTCATGAGATAAGTCCGGGACAAGAGCAGGATCTGTGGGAGAACAACGCCTGGTGTGCTCACATGACAAACGCCCCTGCTCATCAGTGCCTGAGCTATGGTGAGGGGGGAGTTGGGTGGCCGACAGTTTCTGGTAGAGAGGTAATGTGCCATCTGGAGCATCCCACGTATTCGCCAGACTTGGCCCCTTGTGATTTTTTCCTATTCCCCAAGCTCAAGGGGATGATTAGGGGACCCCGATTTCCTGATGGTGGAAGACGCATGCAAAATGGCCGTGACGAAGGAGCTCCGAGGATTCCAGAAGATGCCTTCTGGGGGTGCAATCGGAATGTGGAAGAAGAGATGGACAAGTGTGGTGAGACTGGAGGGAACTACTTTGAAGGGGACAAGCGTTGATTCATATATTTTTTGGAATAAATTTCAGTGAATATTGATTCTGCTGCATGAAGTGCATGAGAAAGGAGGCGTGTGTCTGCTTCTTCTTGACTTGACTTTACGCTCAGGAGCCTCTTCCCACTGCCTCTTTGGTGTCTTGAGCATGGAGCTGCTAACATGTGACATACAGCTCCTTGCCCTGAGTGTCCCTGTGCTGTGGTTTTTTCATTCTTCTACAGGAATTGATGAGACTTGCCTGTTGAGAACTACCGAGTTACTTTCCTTTCTCCACTGCTGGATGTTGTGCCTCAGGTTGAATTTCTTGAAATGGATCCCTGTGCTGCACTTCTGTTGCTCGTTCTGCAAATCTTTGATTGGATGTTCTCTTGTAGACGTCAAACAAATCAAATGCGCCTGCTCTTAGCACCCTCATGGACACCGGACTCAGTGGCTGTGCCTGCAAGCTGTGAAAAGTTTTGTCGTTTCCTTCAGTTTCCTGGACAGGCCATCCCATCAATTTGGTAGCAGGGATTGGATCACCTCTGCAGGAGAAACATTTCCTCTCCAACTCCATTGCTAGGGCAGTCTTGTTGGTCTTGCGGAGAGACCATTACCGCTTGGCAAGTGCCGCATGGAAAGGCCCCGGGGAATGAGCCAAGACATCACTCATTTTGAGCTTTTCTGTTCTGCAGCAAAAGGATCATCTGGCCAATAGGTTCCCTGTCAGCCTTCAAGATAGCCTCCTTGGTGTCCAAATTCTAGTACAAGGTGTCCAAAGTTCGCCGTTGATCGTGTGATTGATTTTAAAGAAACGGAGGAAAACCCCGAGCGTCAAGGGGGGCCCCCTGAAAATCTGTTTTTATGGTAGCACCCCCATTGCATCACAAAATCAGACTAAGCTACCAGTGCGGGAAGGCTATCATATCTAATGTATTTACGTCACTCTATAAACATTTTAGTACCATTCGTGTTTAGCACCACAGGTGGTACGCGATATCTGGCCCTGGCTCATGGACTTAGAAGTCATTCCCATTAACTTTTAAATGGACCGTCGGTATGGTGTTGTATATATGTGTATGTATGTATGTATATATATATATATATTATATATATATATATGCATATAATATATGCATATACCGTATGATATGGATGCTATATTTTGTATATATCTAGCCAAATTGGAAATGTGGCTTTCCTCGGAAAGATTCATGGCATATCGTGAGATACAGATCTTGAATGAAAGGATTTCTTCCAGAAGATGTGCTGAGAAGTCGATTGGGTGTTATTGGCCCGTTCCCGTGTGGCCCAGCCGCGATGGCCGAAGCGGCTCCTGCATCATTCTGGCAAGATGGCCCAAAGCTGTGGGATCGTCTCGCTTCCGACCTCATGACAATGATATGCATTTCCCCGCACCGAACTACGCAACATGAATTTCGCTTGCCACGAACTCGCCGAACCGTCCGCTGACGACCGGCGCGAGAGTCGCCCAGGCATCCCCGGATGGAGGGAATGTTCAAAGGGCGGTGTTTTAATTCACCCAAACACCGCAATTTTCACTCTTGCACTTCCTCGGAGCTACCTTTCCGGGAGTCAACAAGTGTCTTCAGCGGTCGCGAGGGTTGGAAGAGGTATGGCAGAGGGCAAGTCATCAGCAAAGAGACGAGAGGGGATTTTTTTCAGTGAGTGGAGAGATCATTGATGAAAACCAGAAAAAGAACAGGGGCCCAGACGCTGCCTTGAGGAACTCACCTGGACAGGAAGAGGGATTAGAGAACTCCATTTTTGGGCCCACTTTGGCTGTTGAGCAGGAGAGGAGAGTCTGTGAGTGTGAACCACCTTTAGATGAGGGTGGTTCTAAACGGTCCTTTTGGAGAGACCTCGTGAGAGTAGGATTTGTCAGGATTGAAAAGGAATGTTCCAACGTGTTGGACGCAGTTTGTGATTATTTTCGCAGATCTGCAGAGAGCGAAGAAAGCTGCGGCTGCCGGTCGGAGGGTTGACAGATGGTATGGCAGAGGGCGGAGTCATCAGCAAAGAGATGAAGAGGATTTTTCAGTGAGTTTGAGAGTCATGATGAAACCAGAAAAGAACAGGGCCGCAGAAGCCTGCCTTGAGGAACTCCAGCTTTGGACAGGAAGAGGGGATGAGAGAACTCCATTTTGGGCCACACTTTCCGCTGTGACAGGAGAGGAAGTCCTGTGAGTTTTGCAGTGGAGAATGTCCTTGGATGCAAGGAAGAGAGTTGGTGAGCAGGGAGGGTGCCAGACCGTGTCAAAATGCAGTGATATTCTGGGGATATGTCTCGGATTTCATGTCTGGATTGAGGACCTCCATGCCATTGTTGAAGCAAAAGCAGCACTATCCACGGGTAAGTGACCCTGGTTCTGAAACCAAATTGATGATCGGAACATAAAGCCTTGAGAAGAGGAAGGATTAATGTCTGAAGCGATGATGGATTTCATAACCGCTGCTGATGATTGGGGAGAAGGCTGATTGGGTCTGTAGTTGAGGAATCTGTTTTTGCCAACCTTTTTTATGCAGGGCAGTAATGTTTGCTGAATTTCAAGCAGATGGCAGATGACGCTTGAGCAAATGAGAGGGTCAATAGAACAGAGAGAGGGTGAGAAAGAGCAAGAGGGAGGCAGGTTTTTTAGGACACGTGGGCTGATGCCGTTTGGGATGTTGCAGAATCTGAGTGAGGTTTTACAGCAAACTCTTCACATTGTAGGAGAAAGGACATGGAGTTCAGGGGAAGGCTGGAGATGCAGCTGGGTAAGGTGGGTACATTAAAGGCGATGGGTTTCGCACACAAGATTTCGATGCCAAAACACGGCGCGAGATTTTGGCATTCAGTCTTTTTTCAACGTGCAGTATAGCAGGTGAGCCATTTTGAGGTAAGGGAGGGGATGGAGGGGGACTACACGCAGAAAACAGATTTGATTAGGACACAAGCAGGATTTTGGAGGAGAGGGAAGAGAGGTTGAGAGTTCAGACTTGAGCTGAGAAAGATGTTGTTTTCCTCTGGTCTCCTGAAGAAGACACACAGCTTGCTCCGAGCCTTATGAAGAACTGAGATGAACCCTCGTTGGGTTTTGCTTCCTAGGAAAAGGCAAGTTGTTATAGACAATGTGCTTCGCCACAGGCTTCAGTGAATGATCGGCGTGAGGAAGGGTCGGACAACTGAAGACGAGAGGGGATAATCTGTGGCATGAGAGCCAGAGATGCAAGTTCTTTGAAAGGTTCCCAGGATGAGTTGTGTTGGCAAAGTAGCGATGGGCGCCAGTCTAGAAGTTTTGAAGGACCCTGCCAGTTCGCCTGAGTGAGACATGGCTCGATGGCAATGAGTGGTTTTTAATAACAGCCAGAGAGATGGTCACTTTGCCACCATGTGGTCAGTAAGCACACGATTGGAGCGGAGGTATAGAACAGCAGATGTTTTCAGGGAAATTTGTCAAAATCGATCCAAAGAGATGGAGTACCTGTGCTTGAGATCCGGGTCTAGGAAGTTGACTCGATTGAGTCAGTCCCAATGAAGTCGAGAAGTCTTTGCTGAATTTCATGACAGGTGAGAGAGGTATCCACCACACTAACTTAACTGGCATGATGACAATTGAAGTCAACTCACATCATGAAGGAAGAGAGAGTTTGTATGAGATGGATAGAAGTTTGGTCAATCGTTTTGGATAGTGAGGTGTAAATGGAGTCCATCTGTTTTGGTGAGCGGTCACAGAACAATATAAGCAGAGGTGGGAGTGTGAGGGGAACCGTAGCCGGAGGTATTCCTGGGGGGGGGGGGGGGGGGGGGGAGAGGGGAGGGACTGAGTGCAGTGCTGGAGAGTTAGGAATAGAGTTTTGATGAAGAGAGCAACTCGGTTCACTCAGTACAGGCCAGTTTGTCATACCGGAGGAGGAGTAACAGGGAGAAAGATAGCTTGGAAGTTAGGAGATGTCTTGAGGGAGGAAAAGTTTCTGTTGGGGCAGTTATGTCTGTTAGTCATGTGCATAACTCTGTAATGGCGAAAGAATCGAAGTGTTTGAAGCGAAGGCGCCGGATATTTGATGTCCACACTGTTAATGTAAGAGGGAGGGGAGGAGGCTTTGGTGCAGGGAGGGGAAGGGGGAGGGTATGGACAGTGAGGGAGGAGTGGAGGTAGGAGCAGTTGTTTGAAGTAGATGTGGGGGATTTGCAAGAAGAGCTTGGGGAGATGGGCCCGATGAGGGAGAAACAATAGCTCTCATTGGTGCTGGTTTAAGGTAGCAGTGGGAGGTCATAAGAGAGGGGGCCAGAAGGAGGTTTGTGGATTGTGAGGAGATAGAGTGATGAGGATGAAGGAGAGAGGCAGGGGAAGGAGGCAGCTTTGTGGATGTTAGGGGGGTGCAACTTTAGAAGGGGAAAGTTTTGGGGTGTGAAGGGGGAGGTTCAGGGTGAGTGGGAAGAGTTGAAGGGAGAAGATGTGGGGAGAGTTTTTGAGAAAGGTGGAGAGGAAAGCTGGAGTGGGAGCAGTGTGATGGTTGCTTTGAGAGGTATGGTAAGAGGGGTGAATTGCACTGAATTTGAAGAAATAGGTACGATTGATGGAAAGGCGAACATGCATGTTTCATACATCTAGTGGAATGCCTCCCGAGTAAGATGGAGGTCTGTTGTTGCAGCAAAGGGGGGGGGGGGGGGACACTCCTTTATTAATGCCCCATGTTTTGAATGAGATTTGGATGAGCAGTGTCGCACATACGTTCTGGCCTTATGTTAGCAACGAATAAAATGCAGTGTGTGGTGTGTGTGTGTGTGTTGTATATATTTGTGTTGTGTGTGGTGGTGTGTGTGTGGTGGTGTGTTTTTTTTTCCTCCATCCTCCAGAAACAATAAAACCGAGCAGACTGAAACTTTGGCATGCATACTAAGAAATACTCGCAAGGAAGTGCAGAGAGTTTAAAATTAATGTTTTGGCTTAATTAAGAAACACCGCTTTGAAGATATGTAATCGGCTTAATATAATTATGTCCTTCATTCAGGCAATCTCGGGCCACTTCGCTGTCTGGGGTCTTAAGGCATTTCCGCGGGAAACCTCGCTGGGGCTTGAAGCCACCATGTTTTTTAGCCTGCTCAAGCATGCGTTTGACTTTGAACAGGCCAGCACGATTTCTCACAATGAAGTTTATTTTTTCACTTTCGCTCATTCCATATCGGATTGCCCGTCATCATAGTCGATTGTTGTGTCATCTTTTGTAAGTACTATATAGTGTTTTCAATAAGGAGCTTGGAGCACTTCATGCATTGTATGAGATGATTTTCACGATGTACTCTCAGGACTAATTCAAAGCTACATCATGAAATAGTTATTTCGCTTTGTGGTGTCAGATTATCGCGGACTAAATGTGGAAATCTTGTTGTGAAGTCTGATAAGTTAAATAACGGTCTTATAAGAAGGTCGATTATCCCCAGATAGTGCCTATTTATTGGAAGGTGAGCAAGGCTATGTTCTTCCTTCTCCATACAGTACACAAGAAGAATGTGTATTTCCAAAGCATTAACCTTATCTTTTTCTACTGTTTGGAGAATTTATTGCGGAACAAAAAATTTTCGGAACAGTAACAAAGTTAACGAGCTTCCATTGAGCTTATGATGGTTATGTATTCATGACTAGAGCCTCGCACCTGCTGTACCTGCAGAGAGACTTCAGCTGTCAGGCATCTTCTCAGACTGTGTCAACATTTTTTCTGAGGTTTCGTGTGGTGCTTCTCACAGGGAATCAAAGCAAAACACTGGTTGAAAAACGGACGTAAAAAAAAGCAAAAATTGCTGCACGGACTCGAACCGATGTACCATGTGACACGTGCACAGACGGCAGGCAAAATGGTTGGATTTTATATGCAATGTGCTTATTTCAGGGTGATTGTACTTTAAACGAAGTCTCCAGGGTTGTTTCTGCATTAAGCAGCAACTCTTTTGTGGGATAAAGTCATTTTGATTTCATTAAATGCTGGCGTGCGTGGTGAAGAAGGCTTTAAACTTAATGGGTATCCTTATGGTACAAGCAATACCTGGCCAATGCGTTTCCTTATCAACCATTTCATTGGAGTGCTTCCATGAGTGCTTAAGCCACTTGCCGAGCACCCATTGTACATAGCGGTACCACGCTTACGTTATGTTCTGAACGAACGTGTTCACTTCTTGTGGACGCTTTTGCTGGCACCACGTTTTTAGAGGAGTGGTTTGTGCCTCCATCTCCTGAGCAAGTGGTTGTGCTCCATCACCGCCTGAGCGGAGTGTTCGTGATCCGTGACCCTGAGGCGAGAGGTTTGTGCTCGTCACCCTGAAGCGACCTGGTTCCTGCTCCGTCACCCTGAGCGAGTGTTCCTGTGCCGTCACCTCGAGCGGTGGTTCCTGCTCCGTCACCTGAGCGAGTGGTCCGCGTTCACGCTGCGGTTCCTGCTCCGTCACCACCTGAGCGAGGGGTTCCTGCTCCGTCACTTGGGGAGTGTTCTGCTTCGTCACCTAGGAGTGGTTCCTGCTCCGTCACCCTAGGGAGTGGTTTCCTGCTTCCGTCACCACTGAGGAGTGGTTCCTGCTCGTCACCTGAGGGAGTGGTTCTGCTCCGTCACCCTGAGGGAGTGGTTCCTGCTTGCGTCACCCTGAGGGAGTGGTTCTGCTGCCGTCCCCTAGAGGGGTCGTCGTACGCTGAGGGAGTGGTTTCTGCTTCCGTCACCCTGAGGAGAGGGTTCCTGCTCCGTCACCCTGAGGGAGGGGTTCCTGCTCGCGTCATCCCTGAGGGAGGGGTTCTCTGCTCCGTCACCTGAGGGAGTGGTTCCTGCTTGCCGTCACCTGAGGGAGTGGTTGGTGCTCCGTCACTCGAGGGAGTTGTTCGTGCTCCGTCACCGCCGAGGGAGTGTGTTCGTGCCCCTCACGAGCGAGTTGGTTCGTGTCAGTCACCCTGGCGAGTGGTTCGTGCTCCGGTCATACACTGAGGGGAGTGGTCGTGCTCCATCACCCTGAAGCGAGTAGTCGGTACTATTCCGTAACACCTGAGGAGTGGTTCGTGCTCCAATCACCTGAGCGAATGGCTCGTGCTCATGTCACCCTGAGTGAGTTGTGAAATTCAACACCATTTCCGACCGTTGCCGTTTAAGTATTTTCTAAATTACCGAGCCATGTTTTTTTCGCACGTCACAGATGCACTGTTTTATAAAATAATGGGTTCGTGAACAATATCTGAAACGTGTATATATACTATATATATGCAACGTGGTTATGGGTGAAAGTCTTACTCAAGGTTCTGGTTTGTATACAGTAAGTACTGTAGTTGGTAATCGCACTGATTTCCAACCTGCATTTTTTTTTTTTTTTTTTTTTGTTTCCTGAAAATTGTCGATATGGCAAGGCAGGTGTGTGCGCGTTTTTGCATAAAGCATTACATTTTCTTTGCTGCTAACTTCCTACCACCTATCTCTCTCTCTCTCCCCTCTCTTCCCTCTCCCTCTCTCTCTCTCTCTCTCCTCTCTCTTCTCTCTGTTCTGTCTCCTAGTCTCTGTCTCTGGACATATGCCCGGATGGTGGTTATGTCCTGTATCATGTTTGTCTCCAGACATGTCTGAGCAGTGTTTTTGGCTCCGGCCAGCTTGGCTCCAGATGCGTCCGCTAGGCCGGAATTTCTTCCCGGATGAGTCCGAGTGGAGTTTTTCCTCCAGATGCGGTCCGGGTTGGAGGTTTTTTCTCTGACGGCGTGGGCGGTGTTTTTGTCCTCCGAAGCTTGCTCAGGATGTGTCGCGCGCGGTATTTATGTTTGGACGGCGGAGTTTGTCTCCGGACTTGTCTGGACAGGAGATTTGTCTCCGGGCCTTTTATGGTATGACGTAGGAAATGGATTCGTGACATTATTTTTGTCTCCATTTCCACTGTAATTCTATGCAGAATAATTTTGAGGAGACGGTATGAATCGTATTAACGCTCCACCACACGTCTGCGTTCACATTCTCTCACCTCACATGTTTGCTTCCCCACTCCCTTCCTAGTCACCCTGTGCTGGCTCCTGTCCCTTCCCCTTTCACTCCACCTGTCCCTCCGTCTCTCTCCCCCACGCCATCTCTCCCTCTTCCTTGCTTTCTTCCCTCCTCTCTTTAGTATTGACTTTGTCGTTAGCGAAGTGACGGCATGTATTGCTGTCACTACACAATAAAAGGCTGTGTGTGTGTGTGTGTGTGTGTGGTGTGTGTGTGTGTGTGTGGTGTGAGTGTTCTCCTCCATATCATCCAAATCAAAAAACCTAGTAGCCTGAAACTTTGCATGCATAATAGGGAGTCGGAGCGAAAGTGCAAGAGTGAAATTGGGTGTTTTGGTTAATTAAACAACACCCTTTTGAACATAATCTAATGGCGCTTATTTAAATTATATCTCAAGGGATCCTCGCCACTCGGCTGTTTGGGGTCTCAAGGAGTTTCTGGATAACTCGTGGGTTGAAGACGCCCGTGTTTTTTGGCCTGACCACCTTAATCTACATGATTGAACAGGCGCATCGATTTCTTAAAAATGAGTTTTTTTCACTTCCTCACTCATTCGAATATGCCTGTTCATGCATAGATTATGAGAAATTGTTGTGTACATTGCTTTTGTAAGATACTATCAGTTTTAACCGAGCTTGCGCGTTTCATGCATTATATGAGACTATTTCCACGATCTACTCTTCTACGGACTATACTAAAGTTATATCATCGAAATATTATTTTGGTTTCAGGATCAGATTCGTTCGGACTAATGTCGGAATTATCTTTTGGTGACATGCTAATATTTTAAGAGAAATATCGAGTCTTATAATAAACCGATAGACCTAATTTAATTTAGGAAGCAAGGCTATATTCCCCCATACTGTACACAAGAAAATGTGTAGAATTTCCAAAAGTATAAACTTATTCTTTTTTCAACTGTTTGGAGAATTTTATTGATGGTTATTGAGTAGAAAAAAATTGTTGATAAAAAATTAACCCAGCTTTCATTGAGCTGAATGTTTAAATGCATTCAACTGCGAGAGCCTCACACCAGCTGTCACCAGAAGGATGCCTTCCATCGCGTTCACCAGATCTGTGTCTATAGTTTTCGAGGTTTTTCTGAGGTGCTCTTCGGGATCGAATCAAATTGGTAAAGAAACGGACGTCAAAAAAAATATAGTCGGCCGTATCCGAGAGGAGTATGTTTATGTGTGGTGATCGCGTTTAATCGTGTGGTGAAAGCCACTTGGAAGCTGTCGCAAGCTGCTTTGGTTGTTGTTGATTTCGCTAAAAGTAACCGTGCTTTCAATGACACTTCATATTAGACAGATGTTCATCCGGCCTGTTGTTGAGCCGTGCGGTGCCGTGCGTTTTTGCCCGTCTCGGGAAGTGTCTCATCCACTCAAAATGTTAATTTTATTTTAACACGGCATTGTTTTGTTTGCCTTTTTGTACGATCTCCTTTAATATAATCACCCCTCACCTATCGACAGTCGAACGAACATGCGCAAAACAATAAGGTTCATCCGACCAGTGTGTTGCCATGACTATGCTTGTGAAGGCATGGAGGCATGAGATTCGACAATTTTGGTTTCTTGTGCTTGATATATTTTAAAATCGAATTTTGCTAATTTCCACTTGGAATTCTCTTTCAAAACAACTCTGCTTAAGGTAATCTTTGGTGGTGTCGTTTTTAATAGTATTTTTATGCATTGTGTATGTTTAACATTCGTATCTACCAGACAGAACTTGGTGTGTGGTGGTGTGTGTGTGTGTGTTGTGTGTGTGTGGGTGTTTCCTACATATGGGGTTTTCAGAATGGGATATGGAGTCCGTCGAGGGTGGGACTCATGTATCCACCTTCATTTCGGTAAGGGGGTCCCCCCCGATTTTCCCAATTGGAATCAGCTGTGTTTTTTCTGTTTCGAAATTTTTGTGCCGACGGCTTCTCTTCAGGATCGTCACTGAGCTTCGAATTGTAGCTGTCGTTTGTCATTGATAATTCCAGGGATGGGTTATTAATATATTTGTTGAGGTTTTCTTCATCATTCACATGTGGTTTTCATCATCATGGAACAACCTTTGGCATTCTTCGCTTCAAGGATATTTTCACATTCATTCTTGAGTCTTGGTATTGTTGGTAATTTTCTTGATTTCTGCAGTCTTTCCCAAATTACCTGGTTTAAAACTCATTAGCAATACCTTCTTGCTCTCCTTTTTTTTTTTTGGCACTCGAAGTATGATATCTGGTCGGCAATGCTTTTGTTTTCAATGTTCACACCCCGATGGGTTTCATTAGGTGTATGTGAGACGGTACTTTCATTGTTTTTCAGGAATTGCTTATGTTCATTTTCCCACATAATTTTCTTGTAACTGAATATCACAAGTTTTTGCAGATGTGCCAGCGGTTTACTTTACATACTGTTTGCATTGTGTGTACATCTTCTGACATGTTTCTTTTCTTTTTCCAATGTTTCGGTCATTAGCATGCACATATCACACCTCCTCTTTCCACCAACACCTTCACCTCCCTGTCTTTTTTTCCTTTTCCCCAACCTTCTCATCTCACTCTGTCCCCGCTTCGCTCACACCCTGCCTCATATAATGCAGCAATCTCCCATCACACTCTGTCACTCTCAAGTGTGTGTGTATGTGTGTGTGTGTCTGCATGCACCCTTCCTCCACAGTGAAGCATGTTTTGGTGAGGTGTTGTCTCCCTACCTCCCCCGAGCTCCCCCTTCTTCATCTTCTCTTAGCCTCCCTCCCTCCACCACCTTCACTATGGCCCCCCCTCTCTCTCTCTCCTCTTTCTCCCCCCCCCCTCATTGTCCTGTAGTGAAGCGACGGGTTGTATTTGCTAGTTTGTGGACTAAAGCAAACATTTTGTAAACACAATCGTAAGCCAATTCAGTTGAGTTCTTCCATTAAGCCATTATGGCACATGTGGATGCCGCAAGCACTAATCGGGAGTGCATACTCACTAGAAAGCTCATGCCACTTTTCCCATAACAAGCCGTTCTTAATTACTATACATACACACATTAATATTTAATTGTGATTTTTTGTTCGAAATTCATAAGACAATTGAGTGAATAGTGTTTTCTATTGTTTGGTGAACACCACCGACGAAAACAGAACAAGTCTCTTCTGCTCCATTTTCGACTCCATTTTATAGGCCGCAGCGGCTCAGCACTCAAGAATACCACTTCTTCTCTATTCAGAATGTGGCATTGTTAAATAGAAAGGGGACAGACAGCTGGCTTACCTGGAATTGAGGAAGGAGTTTTCATGGCTTTTTTTAGTCAGGCGGAGGGTGGGAAGGTATTGAGAGGGAACTGATGTAATTGTGATGAGTAAGGCCAGGCAGGAAAATAGAATTTAGGAAGGGAAGAGTTAAATATATTCTATACAATACCAGAAGTTTAAATAATAAGATGGAAGAGCTTGAAGCCAAAGTAGATAGCGAGGAGTACCATATAGTTGCAGTGAGTGAGAGAGTGTTTAAGGAGGAGAGTAACTGGAGGACAGGATTAGAGGTTACAAAGGTGTATCGGTGTGATAGGAAGGAGAAAATAGGAGGGGGGTAGCAATCTGGGTAAAGGACAGCATTAACATCAAAGAGAAAGGAGTGACATTAAGGAAGGAATATATGTTGAGGATGCTGTATGGATAGAGATTAGAGATTGTAAAAACAGTAAGATATACTGGAAGTCGGCCATGAGCCAGAACCGGGAATTTTTGGCCACGCGGTACCCTCCGAAGGGATAATGCCCATCGTAATTTTTGGCAGGGTATACATTCCGCAGTTAGAGACTATGTGATAGCATTGCATTGGTGGTAGCCTTTTGTGGCCTATCAGCCGTTTAGTAACCCCATCCCAAAATAAACTTTTCTGAAACCAGCGTAAGACAGATGAAGACATTCTATTTTATACTAATGGTTCTCTCTTATTATAGGCCACATCTTCTTGAAAATTGTTTGGGCACGTAGCTCATGTTATTTACCTGCAATTGTAAGGAAGTGTTCATTACAAAATGTGTGTGTTTTGTCAAACGGACTGAAATGCACTGATATGTGCAAGACTGCCAGACTGTGAGAACAGGCATCTCTTTGAGTCGACGATGGGGAAAAGTTTTAGATGAGGATATCGAAGAAACTGGATGATGATTATGATTTTTAAGTTCATCTTGAACATTTTATATTCACTTACACCAGTGCCATATGATCAGAGATGTCTTAGAAACTAATAAAGGACCCGTCTTTGTTCATAAGGACAATATGTTTATCAGCAACACATTGGGCTAGGTAATGGCCTTGTAAGTGTGGACACGCACATTTGTGTTTCTATTCTGTAATTTTATGCCCGACAACAGAAGATTGTGTTTCATTTTCACCTTGACTCATTCATCAGATTGCACATGATTACCATCTTGATACTGTCTTATTGGTTTTTATTGTGTAATGCGGGTGTTTGATTAACCTTCATGTGTGGCATTATTGAGTATCTAAATCTCCTGAAATTCTTTTATTTTATGAGAAATTAACAGGGAAAAAAACATTAATCTTGTTAATGAACATGCTATCATTTACCTTTGTTTGGTTCTGGAAGTATCCTTCAATAACAGGGAAAATATCATGACATTGACCAAACAACATAATCCGTCAAAATTAGGTATTTTTTCATTTGGGGTGGGGTACATTGTCTGCTCTAACTGATCTTAATATGCAACGTACAAAAAAAAAAAATTAGATTTTTGGATTTCTTAATAAATTTGCTAACACCCATGTAATTATATTGTTCCAGAACTTTTATTTACTTTCCACAGTAAATGATAGACAATACTTTTCTCAAGGCGGTACGATTTATCACACAGGAAATAGACACTGATATATAAGTGTCACCATGACATAAACCATTCAACCGGGCATGTTTAGCACTTTTTGTTGAGAAGCAAATGATCCTCGCAAAAGTGAGACAGAATTTCAATGTTAATGTTTGACTGATAAAAACATGTTGTTTAGTTGAAGTAGGATGTCTTACCTTGTACTGGCATTTTGCAACAAATGCTTATTTAAGGGTAGGCCATATAAAACAGGGTGTAACAAAACAAACAGCTACCATCGATGCAATGCTATCACATATTTTCTATCTTGGTTGTATACGTTGCCAAAATCACTATGACAATGATTCTCACCAGATGGTACCGACCACCAACTGGCTCATGGACTTTCAGATGCTTTTCTAGATTGGGTGGAGGAACAGGGAAAGGGCAGAGCAGATTGTGTTAGTGTGTGTTTTGTGTTTGCGTTCCTGGTGTTTGTGTTTCCTTGTGTATCCTGTGTTTGTGTATCTTGTGTTTGTGTTTCCTTGTGTATCCTTTTGTTGTTTGTGTTTCCTTGTTTTCCTTGTGTTCTTGTGTTTCTTGTGTACCTTGTGTGTGTGTTTCTTGTGTACCTTGTGTGTGTGTTTCTTGTGTACCCTTGTGTGTGTGTTTCCTTGTGTACCCTTGTGTGTGTGTGTTTCCTTGTGTATCCTTGTGTGTGTGTGTTTCCTTGTGTATCTTGTGTGTGTGTGTTTCCTTGTGTTTTCCTTGTGTTCATTGTGTTGTGTTTTCTCTTGTGTATCCTTGTGTTTGTGTTTTCTTGTGTTAGCTTGTGTGTGTGTGTTTTCTTTGTGTATCTTGTGTGTGTGTGTTTCCTTGTGTATCCTTGTGTGTGTGTGTTTCCTGTGTTCCTTGTGATTCTTGTGTGTGTTTCTCCTTGTTGTATCCTTGTGTGTGTGTTTTCTTGTGTACCTTGTGTGTTGTGGTTTCCTTGTGTATCCTTGTGTGTGTGTGTATGTGTGTGTGTGTCTTTGTGTACCTTGTGTGTGTGTTTCCTTGTGTTCCTTGTGTGTGTGTTTTCTTGTGTAGTTGTGTGTGTTAACATTGAAATTTGTCTCACCTTTTGCGAGGATCATTTGCTTCTCAACAAAAAGTGCTAAACATGCCTCGGTTGAATGGTATGTCATTGGTGACACTTATATATCAGTGTCTATTTCCTGTGTGATAAATCGTACCGCCTTGAGAAAA
>CM068955.1:13445016-13464221 GCA_035128595.1 Eptatretus atami
TTCTCACAGTCTGGCAGTCTGCACATATCAGTGCATTTCAGTCCGTTTGACAAACACACACATTTTGGTAATGAACACTTCCTTTTACAATTGCAGGTAAATAACATGAGCTACGTGCCCAACAATTTTCAAGAAGATGTGGCATATAATAAGAGAGAACCATTAGTTATAAATAGAATGTCTTCTTCTGTCTTACGCTGGTTTCAGAAAAGTTTATTTGGGATGGGGTTACTAAACGGCTGATAACACACAAAAGGCTACACCAATGCAATGCATCACATAGCCTCTAACTGCAGAGATGTATACCCTGCCAAAAATTATGATGGCATTATTCCCTTCGGAGGGTACCGGTGGCCAAAAATTCCCGGTTCTGGCTCATGGCCGACTTCCAGTATATCTTACTGTTTAACAATCTCTAATCTCTATCCATACAGCATCCTCAACTTTATTCCTTCCTTAATGTCACTCCTTCTCTTGATGTAATGCTGTCCTTTACCCAGATTGCTACCCCTCCTCCTATTTTCTCCTTCCTATCAACCCGATACACCTTGTAACCTTCTAATCCTGTCCTCCAGTTACTCTCCTCCTTAAACCATCTCTCACCCACTGCAACCTATATGTACTCCTCACTATCTACTTTGGCTTCAAGCTCTTCCATCTTATTATTTAAACTTCTGGTATTGGTATAGAATATATTTAACTCTCCCTTCCTGAAATTCTATTTCCTGCCTGGCCTTACTCATCACAATTCATCATCAGTTCCTTCCTCAAATCCTTCCCCACCCTCCGCTGACCTAAAAAAAAAGCCTAAATTCCTCCTCAATTCCCAGTGTAAGCCATGCTGTCTGTCCCCTTTCTATTTAACATATGCCATCATTCTGGAATAAGAGAAGAAGTGGTTTCTTGATGCTGAGCCCGCTGCGGCTATAAAATGGAGTCGAAAATGGCAAGCAGAGAAGACTTGTTCGTTTCGTCGTGGTTGTTCACCAAACAAAGAAAATCCACTTCACTCAATTGTCTTATGATTAGAACAAAAGTCACAATTAAATTTAATGTTGAGTGATACGTGAATAAGAAACGGCTTGTTAGGGAAAGTGCATGAGCTTCTAGTGTCGTAGTGACGAGCTCCCGTTAAGTGCCTTGCAGCATCCACTGCATCGATCTCAATGAAAACTCAACTGATTGGCTACTAGTGTTCAAATGTTCTTATCACAACTAGCAAATACAACCCGTCGCTTCACTGACAGGGACAATGAAGGGAGGGGAGAAGAGGGAGAGAAGAGAGAGAGAGAGAGAGAAGAGAGAGAGAGAGAGAGAGAGAAGAGAGAGAGGCAGTGAAGGGTGAGAGGGGGGAGGGGAGGCAGAGAAGATAAGAAGGCTGAGCTAGGGGGGAGGTAGGAGAACAACACCTCACCAAACATTGCTATTCACGTGGAGGAAGGGGTGCATGCGACACACACACACCACACACAACACACACACTGAGAGTGACAGAGGTGTGGGAGGAGATTGCTGCATTATATGAGAGGGGAGCGAGGAGGGGACAGAGTGAGAGAGAAGGGTGGGAAGATGCAAAAAAAAAAGACAGGTGAGGGGTGAAGGTGTGGTTGGCAAAGAGTGGAGGTGTGATATGTGATGCTTAATGACCGAACATGGAAAAAGAAAAGAAAACATGTCAGAACAGATGTACACACAACGACACAACAGTATGTAAAGTAATCCGCTGGCACATCTGCAAAAAACTTTGATATTCCAGTTACAGAAAATATGTGGGAAAATGAACCAAAAGCAATTCCTGAAAACAATGAAGTACCGCTCACATACGACCTAATGAACCCATCGGGGGTGAACATTGAAAACAAAGCATTGCGACCAGATATCATACTTCGGTGCAAAAAAAAAGAGAGAAGAAGGTATTGCTAATTGAGTTGTTAATACCAGTGATTTTGGACTAACGATGCAGAAATCAAGAAAATTACCAAATACCAAGACCTCAAGAATGAAGTGAAAAGATCCTGGAAGCTGAAGAATGCCAAAGTTGTTCCAGTGATGATGAAGAACCACATGTGAATGATGAAGAAGAACCTCACAGATATATTAATAACCATCCCTGGGAATATCATGACAAACGAAGTACAATTGGAAGCTCAGTGACGATCCTGAAGAGAGCCGTCGGCACAAAAATTTGAGAACAGAAAAATCACAGCTTGATCCATGAATCGTGACCCCTTACCGAAATTAAGGTGGATACATTGAGCCCACCCTGGACGGACTCCATTCCACATTCTGAAACCCCATATGTAGAAACACACACACACACACACACACACACACACACACACACACCAAGTTCTGTTCTGGTAATACAGTGTATAAACATACACATGCATAAAATACATTAAAACGACAACCACAAAGATTTACCTTTAAGCAGAGTTGTTTGAAAGAGGAATTCAAGTGGGAAATTAGCAAAATTCGATTTTAAAATATATCAAAGCACAGAACACAAAATGTCGATCTATGCTCCATGCCTTCACAGCTAGATCATGGCGAACACCTGGTCGGATGAACCTTATTGTTTTTGTGCGATGTTGTATCGATGTCGAAGTGAGGGGTGGATTATATTAAAAGGAGATCGTACAAAAAGGTAAAACAAAACAATGCCGTGTAAAAATAAAATTACACATTTTGAGTGGATGAGACACCTCCCGAGGCAACAACCGCACGGATCAACACAGGCGGGAATGTACATCTGTCTAATTGATGTTCCATTGAAAGCACGGGTACTTTTAGCGAAACGAACAACCAAGCAGCTTGGACAGCTTTCCAAGTGGCTTTCCCACACATTAAACGCGATCAGCCACACATTAAACATACTCCTCTCGGATACGGCCGACTATTTTTTTTACGTCCGTTTTTTACCAGATTTGCTTCGATTCCCTGAAGAGCACCTCGCAAAACCTCCGAAAATATAGACACAGATCTGGTGGACGCGATGGATAGGCAGTCCTTCTGGGTGACAGGGTGTGAGGTCTCGCAGTGAATGCATTAAATCATTCAGCTCAATGAAGCTGGTTAATTTTGTTACGTTCCAAAATTTTTTGTTCTATCAATACCATCAATAAAATTCTCCAAACAGTTGAAAAAGATAAGTTTAATACTTTGGAAATTACACATTTTCTTGTGTAAGTATGGAGGGAATATAGCCTTGCTTCCTTAAAGTAAATAGGTCTATCGGTTTAGTTATAAGACTCGATATTTCTTTAAATTATTAGATGTCACAAAAGATATTTCGACATTTAGTCCGAACGATATCTGATCCTGAAAACCAAAATAATATTTCGATGATATACTTTAATTAGTCCGTGAGAGTAGATCGTGGAAAATAGTCTCATATAATGCATGAAATCGCGCCAAGCTCCGGATTTGAAAACTGATAGTATTTACAAAAGCAATGTACACAACAATTTCTATCTATGATGAACAGGCATTCGATATGAGTGAGGAAAGTGAAAAAAAACTTTATTTTTAAGAAATCGATGCAGCTGTTTCCAAGTCATGGTAATGTAAGGTTGAGCAGGCCAAAAACACGGCGTCTTCAGACCCCAGCGAGGTTATCCAGGAAATCCTTGAGACCCAAACAGCGAGGTGGCCGAGGATCACCTGATGGATATAATTAAATAAGGCCATTAATTATGTTCAAAGGGGGTGTTTTAATTAACCCAAACACCCAATTTTCACTCTTGCACTTCCTCCGAGCTCCCTTATTATGCATGCAAAGTTTCAGGCTACTAGGTTTTATGATTTTGGAGATATGGAGGAGACACTCACACACACACACACACACACACACACACAACACAACACACACACAAACACACACAACACAGCTTTTATTGTGGTAGATACTAGCAAATACCAGCCGTCACTTCGCTAACGGTAATACTAAAGGAGGGAGGGAGAAAAGGAAGGGGAAGAGGGGAGATGGTGGGGGAGAGAGCACGGGGAGAGTGAAAAGGTGGAAGGGAAAGGAGAGAGCAAGAGGGGAGCGAGGAGTGTGGGGGAAGAGAAGACAGTGTGAGGTGAGAGGAAGTGAAGGCAGACGTGTGGTGGAGCTTTAATTACGATTCATACCGTCTCCTCAAAATTATTCTGCATAGAATAACAGTGAAGATAAACAAAATAATGTCAGAAATCCATTTTCTATCAGTCATACCATAAACACGGCCCGGAGACAAACTCCTGTCCAGACAAGTCCGGAGACAAACTCCCGTCAAACATAAATACCGCTCGGACACATCCTGAGCCAAGCTGTCCGGAGACAAACACCGCCGGACGCGTCCAGAGACAAACTCCACCCGGACCGCATCTGGAGAAAAACTCCACTCGGACTCAATCCGGAGACAAATTCCGCCTAGCGGACGCATCTGGAAGCCAAGCTGGCCAGAGACAAACACTGCTCAGACATGTCTGGAGACAAACATCATACAGACATAACCACCATCCGGATATGTCCAGAGACAGAGACAGAGACAGAGAGAGAGAGAGAGAGAGAGAGAGGAAGATAGAGGGAGAGGGAGAGGGGAGAGAGAGAGAGAGATGGGTGTAGGAATGTTAGCAGAAAGAAAATGCTATGCTTTATGAAAAACGCGACACACACCTGCTTGGCCGATATCGCAATTTTTCAGGAAACGGCAGGTTGGAATCAGTGCGATTACCAACTACGAGTACTTACTGTATACAACCCAGAAACCTTGAGTAGCTTTCACCCATAAACCGTTATGTATATATATATATATATATATATATATATAATATATATATATATATATATATATAATATATATATCACGTTTCAGGGATATGTTCACGAACATTATCTTTATAAACAGCTGCATGTGACGGGTGGAAAAAATTGGGCTCGGTAATTTAGAAATATACGTTACTACGGCGACAGGTTCGGATGGGGTGTTATTTCACAACTCACTCAGGGTGACGGAGCACGAGCCATTCGCTCAGGGTGATGGAGCACGAACCACTCCTCAGGTTTGACGGAGCACGACACCGCTCAGGTGATGAGCACGAACCTCCCAGGTTGACGAGCACGACCACTCGCTCAGGTGAAGGCCCGAACACCCTCAGGGTACGAGCAACGAACCACTCGCTCGGGGTGACGGTGCAGAACGCACTCGCACGGGGGACTGTGCACGAACCACTCCTCGGGTGACGGTGCACGAACCATCCCCGGGGTGACGGAGCAAGAACAACTCCTCGAGGTGACGGAGCACCAACCACTCCCTCAGGGTGACGAGCAGGAACCACTCCCTCAGGGTGACGGAGCAGGAAACTCCCAGGTGACGGAGCAGGAACAACTTCCCTCGGGTGACGGAGCAGGAACAACTCCTCAAGGTGACGGGCAGGAACAACTCCCTCAGGGTGAGGAGCAGACGAGACGCATCCTCAGGGTGACGGAGCAGGAACACACTCCGCAGGGTGACGGAGCAGGAACCACTCCCTCAGGGTGACGGAGCAGGAACACTCCTAGCAGGACAACTCCAGCGTAGGACAGGACCACTCCTCAGGTGACGGAGCAGAACCATCGCTCACAGGTGACGGAGCAGGAACCACCTCCTCAAGGTGACGGAGCAGGACACACACTCCTCAAGGTGACGGAGCAGGAACCCACTCCCTCAGGTGACGGAGCAAGGAACCACTCCCTCAGGTGACGGAGCAGGAACCACTCGCTCAGGGTGACGGAGCAGGAACCAGTCGCTCAGGGTGACGGAGCACAAACCACTCGCTCAGGGTGACGGAGCACGAACAACTCGCTCAGGGTGATGGAGCACGAACCACTTGCTCAGGATGATGGAGCACAAACCACTCGCTCTAAATAACGTGGTGCAGCAAAAGCGTCCACAGAGAGTGAACAGTTCGTTCAGAATAACGTAGCGTGGTACCGCTATTTACAATGGGTGCTCGGCAAGTGGCTTAAGCACTCATGGAAGCACTCCAATGAAATGGTTGATAAGGAACGGTTGGCCAGGCTATTGCTTTGTACCATAAAGGATACCCTATAAGTTTAAAGCCCTTCTTCACCACGCACGCAGCATTTAATGAAATAAAATGACTTTATCCACAAAAGAGTTGCTGCTTAATGCAGAACAACCCTGGAGACTTCGTAAAGTTCAATCACCCGTGAAATAAGCATTGCATAAAATCCACCATTTTGCCTGCTCGTCTGTGCACGTGTCACATGGTACATCGGTTCGAGGTCCGTGCAAGTGTTTTGGCTTTTTTTTTACGTCCGTTTTTCACCAGTTTTGCTTTGATTCCCTGTGGAGCACCACACGAAACCTCAGAAAATGTTGACACAGATCTGGAAGATGCTCTGGACAGGCAGTCCCTCTGGGTGACAGGGTGCGAGGTCTAGCAGTGAATACATTAAATCATAAGCTCAATGAAGCTCGTTAATTTTGTTACGTTCCGAAATTTTTTGTTCCCGCAATATAATTCTCCAAACAGTAGAAAAAGATAAGTTTAATGCTTTGGAAATTACACATTTTCTTGTGTATGTATGGAGAGGAAGGATAGCATTGTCAACTTCAGATAGGCATATCTGGGCGCTAATCGACTTGTTATAAGATCCGTTATTAACTTATCAGACTTCACAAACAGATTTCGACATTTTGTTTAGTCCGGATGATATCTGAGATCCTACAAGCGAATACATTTCGATGATGGTAGTTGAATTAGTCGTGAGAGTAATCGTGGAAATCATTCATACAATGCTAAGTTGCTCCAAGCTCTTATTTGAACTTATAGTATTAAAATGTGTAACAAATCGTATTCTATGATGAACGGGCATCGATATGAATGAGGACGTGAAAATAAACTTCATTGTTGAGAATGTTGCGGCTGTTCAAAGTCAAAGCATGGTTGAGCAGGCCTAAAAACTGGTGGTTCAGAAACAGCGAGGTTCCGGGAATGCCCTAGCCCAGACAGCGGGTGGCGGGATGCTGTGAAGGACTATTATATAAGGCGTTAATTATCTTCAAAAGGGGTGTTTTTATTAAGCCAATTATTTTAACTCTTGACTTCTTGGAGTTTTTCTTAGTTGCTGAAGTTTCAGTCTGCTGGTTTTATGGTTCTGAGGTTGGAGGAGAAAAACACACACACAACACACACACCAAATTATACAACACACCACACACATCACCCACAATGCGTTTTATTTCGTGTAAATTAGGCCAGAAGTATGTGGACACTGTCATCCACCTCATTAAACTGGGCATTATAAGGAGTTGGTCCGACTTTGCGCAACGCTCCATTTCGGGAGGCATTCATAATGTTGGCTGCATGTTCGCTTTCATCAATCGTCCTATTCTCAACTTCAGTGCATTCACTCTTTTACTATCTAAAGCAACATCCCCTTACAACTGCAAGCTTTTTCACTTTCTCAAAAATTCCACATCTTTTCCCTCAATCTTCCACTCACATCTCCTCATTCCACACCCTAACTCCCCTTCTCAAAGTTGACGCCCTAACATCCACAAAGCTGCTCTTACCTTGCCTTCTCTTCATTCATACTCTATCTTCAATCCAAATGCCTTTGTCTCTTAATGACTCCCCTGTCCTTAACCAGCACCATAGAGCTTTTTTCTCTTCATCCGGCCTCTCCAGTCTTCTGGCATCCCCACACTCTTTAACACTTCTATCCACTCCTCATCCCTTGTCCTACCCCTCCTCCTCCTGCACCCAAACCTCTCTCCGCTCTTATTAGTGTGATAAATATCCGGAGCCTTCGTCAAACTTTCAGATTTTAATACAGGTTGCACGAATAACCAGACATAATCTGCCCACAGAAATTATCTCCCTCAAGACTCTATTCAAGATTCTCCTGGTTATCCTCTCCGGTATAAGAATGAGCCTTGTATGTCGAGAGTTGCTCTCTTCATAAGATCTATCTAATCCTGCAGCCTGCATCAGTCCCTTCCCCCCAGGAATCTCGGCTAAGGCTTCCCTTTCCACTATGTTGATATGGTGTTTGTGCGTCACCAAACGTGATGATCCTTACACCTCACTATCCGAAACGTGACACTTCTATCTCTATCAAAATTCTTTCTCATTGTGGTGACTTCAATTGTATCATGCAGTTAGTTGGTGTGGGTACCTTCTCACTGTCATGGATCAGAAAGATTCTGCGACTCTTGGGATGACTAATCGGTACTTCCCTGACGGATATCAGCAACGGTACTCCATCTCTTTTGATCCGATTTTGACAAATTTCCCTGAAAACTCTGCCTGTTTTCTCGCTCCAATGTTCTTCTGACCACATGGTGTCAAGTGGAATCTCTCTGGCTGTTATTAGAACCACTGTGCCATGAGCATTTACTCGGCTGACTGGCCGGGTTTCCAAACTTTAGACTGGTCGCCATGATACTCTTGTCACATCACTATCCTGGGAACTCTTCAAGAATTGCTCTGCTGGTCTCATGCCAGATTATCCCTTCGTTTCAGTTGTCGCGACCCTTCTCAGGATCATTCACTGAAGCTTGGTGGGAGCACTTGTCTGAACCACTTGCCTTTTCTCATGGAAAGAAACCACTGAGGTAATTCAGTTCTTCGATAGGTCGAGCGTGGTGTGTCTTTCTTCTCAGGAGAGCCAAACAAATTTTTAGTCAAGTCTGAATCAAATTTCTTCCAAATCTTTGGTGTTATCAATCTGTTTCTGGTGTTGTACCCCTCATCCTCTATTACCCTCAAATGGTGTTACTGTGATATCGCAGTGAAAAGGCTGAATGTAACTCGGTGTTGATCGAATTTTGTGTGCGAAACAGCTTTCTGTAACACCTTACCATTGCATCCAGCTCGCTGAACTCATGTCTTTTCTCCTGAAATGTGGTTTGCTGTGAAATCGCGTCAGATTGCAACGATCCAAGGATAGCACGTGTCCTAAAACTGCTCCTCTGCCTTTTCACCTCTCTTTGTTCTATGACTCTATTTGCTCAAGTCATTGCCATCCTGCTTGAAATCAGCAAACTTACTGCCTGCATAAAAAGGTGCAAAACGATTCCTGCAATACAGACAATTCGCTTTCCAATCATAATCAGCAAGGTTATGAAATCATCAGTTAGATTCTCTTCTTTTCCAATGGTTGATTTCAATATAATTTGGTTTAGACAGGTTCTTTAACCGTGGATATGCTTGCTTTTGCTTTCAAAATGGATGGAGGTCTCAATGCAGACTGAAATTCCGGAATATCCCAGAATTCAGTGCATTTTTGCACGGTTGGCACCTGCCCTGCTCAACTTCTTCTTGGTATCCAAGGAACATTCACTAAAACTCACAGACTTCTCTGTAAAAGCGAAAGTGTGGCCCAAAGGGGTTTTCATCCCTCTTTGTCAAGTGGAGTTCCTCAAGGACGCGTTTCTGGGCCTGTTTCTTTTCTGGTTTTATCAATTGACTTCGAATCACTGAAAATTATTCATCTCTTTGCTGATGATCCGCTCGCCATAGACCAATCTGTAACCCTCCGACGGCAAGCGCAGCTTTTGCTCTCTTGCAGATTGGAAAATTCAAAACTGGTACACGTGATTCTTTCAATCTTGAAAATCTCCCTCAGCTGTCTCTCCAAAGGACGTTTTAGAACTAACCATTGTAAAGGTGTTACGACTTCACAGACTTCTTACTCTTGTAGCAAGTGTGGCCCAAATGGAGTTCTCCTAATCCTTTCCTGTCAGGTGGAGTTCTCAAGGCAGCGTTCTGGGGCCCTGTTTTTTTTTCTGGATTTTCATCATGATCTTCGAACTCACTGAAATCCTTCGTCTCTTTGCTGATGATGCTGCGCTCTCTACATCTGTAACACTCGCACCGTGAGACATGTGATCGGAAAGGGAGTCCGAGAGAAGTGAGAGATGAATATTGGTGTTTGGGTGAATTAAACACCCTTTGACATTCCTCATTCGGGGATCCTGGGCGACTTCGGCCGGTCGTAGGGAACGGTTCGGGAGTTCGTGCAAGGAAATTCATGTGCGTAGTTGGTGCGGGGAAATGCATATATGTCATGAGTGGGGAGACGATCCCACGCTTTGGGGCATCTTGCAGAAGTGGAGTGGAGCCGTTCGGCATCCGGGTGGGCCCGGGGGAGGGGATACTATTACTTTCTCAGCAATCTCTGGAAGAAATGCTTTCATTCAAGATTTGTGTCTCAGATATCCATGAATTTTCGAGGAAAGCGCAATTTCCAATTTGGGGCTAGATTATACAATAATTGCGTCCATATCTATACGGTATATGCATATATTATAGCATATATAATATATTACTATATATATATTACATAATACATACCATTATACATAACTACGAGGTCATTTAAGTAAGGGATGACTAGTCATGAGCCCAGGCAGAATCGTACAACTGGGGTGACTAACCGAATGGTACTAAATGTTTATAGAGTGACTGGTAATACTTAAGATATGAAGCTTCCGACTGGTAGTTAGTTGATTTTGTGATGAATGGGGGTGCTACCCATAAAAAGATTTTCAGCGGTGACGCTCGGGGTTCTGGGTTCGGGAAATCAATAAACGATAGCGAAACTTTGGACCTATGTAGAATTTGGCCCAAGGAGGTATCTTGAAGGCTGACAGGAACTATTTGCAGATGATCTTGTTGCTGGAGAAAGAAAGCTAAATGGTGATGTTTGGGTCATGCCTGGGGCTTTGATGGGCCTTGCGCGGTATGCGTCTCTCCGAGACAACAAGGTGCCTAGATGGAGTTGGAGAGGAATGTTTCCTGCAGAGTGCCCACCTTGCTACCATAATTGATGGGATGAGCCTGGTCGAGAACTGAAGGGAAAGACAAAATTTTTCAAGTTGCAGGCAGCCACTGAGTGTTGTTGCATGGGGTGCTAAGAGAGGCGCTTGTGTGTGTTTGACGTTACAAGGGAGACATATCAAGTGGCGAACGAGCAACGAAGTGCAGGCACGGGAATACTTTTAAGAACATTCAATGGGAAACTCACAGTGGAGAAAGTTACTGGTGTTCTCCAAGGCAAGCTCATCATTCTTGTAGAAGATGGATAAACCACAGAAGGGAAAAGCTCGAGGGAAGGAGCGTATCGTACATGATGAGCAGCTCTGCTTCAGATACAAAGAGCAGTGGGAGGGCTCTGAGCTAAAGTAAGTCAAGAGCAAGCAAGACACCCGCTCTTTCCATGCATTCATGAGCAGAACAATATTACTGAAATTTATTCAAAATATATGAAATTTACGCTTGTCATTCAAGTAGTTTCCTCAGTCTCACAACTTGTATCTTTTTCCACTTGATGCCCAGAGGCATCTTTTGGAATTCTCCGGAGCTCCTTGTCCGGCATTTTGATGGTCCCATCAGGAAATCGGGTCCTTAATATCGCTTGAGATTGGGGATAGAAATCACAAGGGGCAGTTGGCGAATACGGGATTGGGTCCAGAGTTGGCAACGTTTCTACCGCAAAACTGTCGGATTCGGGCACTGTGAGCAGGGGCGTTGTTCATGGTGGGCACCCCAGGTTGTTCTCCCACAGATCCTTCCTCTTGTCCGGATTAAATTATGAGGGGTGGCCGGAGGATCTCCTTGCCACGTATTGATTACTGTTGTCCCTGGTGGTAGAATCGAAGTGGACGTGCCTTGATGTCAAAAACAAACACGATGAGCATACTTGACCTTCCGACTTGACATCCTTGCCTTTTTGGTCTGGTGATGGGGGGGCCAGACTTTTCCACGCGATCTGGTTGGTTGGGATCGTTTTTGAATATCTAGATTCATCGCCAGTAATGATTTCCGAGCAGTTGGATCGTCTCGAGGCGCTTGATAATGTCTTGAAGACAGTGACTTCTTGCTGTTTTTTGTTTCCTGGACAAAGGATTTGGTCCGGAGCATCTTTGCGACCTTGCGCATTTCGAGATTTTTAGTGATGATAGCTCCAGACAGTGCCTTGTTGATGTAAAGTTTCAGCAATCATCCGCACTGAGTCAACGATTTGCAGGGACCATCTGCTTTCACAGCTCGGATGTGTTCGCATTCTTCTCTCGTTGAAGGTCTTCCAGACCGTGATCGTTTCAACTCCTCACGTCCTCTTTGAACTTTGTGCATTTCATGCACGTGTAGTGACATGTTTCTTTCCCATAGATTGCTGGCAAGCTTGTGAGGATTGGAAGGTGTTTTGCCAAGCTTGGCAAGAATTCAGATTTGGTCTTGCCTCATCCGTCAGACTGGCAACGTGTAAGCAGACCTGTAAAAAAATCACACATGAGTGCAGTCACAATCACCATCATATATATTGCTGGAATGTTGCGAAAAGACTGACGCAACCCGTTCATTCAAGTTGTTACGAGGAGCACACAGCGGATCAGTCATTGCTTTTGACGGACACTCGTATGTATATGTATATATATATACACAAATATATATATATAATTTTACATCATAATACATGTATAGTGTTGGGTTCTGGAGCCGCATGCTCAGGAATGGCATCCAACTATAGTGGTCAGACAGTTTAGTCATTATATACGTTTAGCTGCCCTTCCTTATGTTCTGGGTCAAATGGGACGTGCGTTGTGGGATCTCATAGCTAGGGTTTGTTACTCCCCACTAACTTCATTTCTTAGCTCTTCTTTTCTGCCATTCCTGAGGTAATCCGAATTTTACCCTCTCGCGAGGCACCACGTGCAGCCTGCAGGCCGGGGGGAGGGATAGAAAGCTGACACAAGACTAGCATCGAGGGCAAGTCTGGAGGAAAAAGGCAATATCCTCAAACGAACTCTGCCGAGTGAGAATGATCGTCTGACATTTCCAATGATCTGGGATGAGAATTGCCGGTTGCATTGAAAAGGTATACGAAATGAATATCTCTTAAGAGGCTGCAAGGATGTGGTTATTACAACAAGAAGAATAACCAATATGGGAAGAGCGTGGCTAGTAGCTTGGTGCAATAGCTGCATCGTCAGACGCGATAACGAAAAAAACCCGACGATTGTTGCACGATACGGGCGGTGCGTATTATTACCCCTTTCTGGACGAATTATTGGCATCCTTTTTCCTCGATTTCTCATCTGACCTGTATTATATCTTTTCATTCCAAACCTCTCTATTAAATTATCATCTGATTGTTCTCAATGCTGACAGATTTGGAGTTGGCCAGTGCTTAATGGCGGACCGTGCGCACTGTCTGGACCTGTAGACACGAGAGCTAGTTCTTTGCAACTCTTTTCTGGATTCATTATATGACGAACGCAAGTGGGCGGCTGTGCTTATGGGATCGGCGCGAGTGTGCGGAATGTGCTCGAGGCAGACAGTGCGCGCTCCGGACACTTTATTATCGCACAGAGAAGGGGATGGACACATATTACGTCTGTGCATGGTTTGCATAAACTTTTACTTCTGCCTCTCCGGCAGCGAGCCGCGATCAGGCAGGGGCATACTGTACAGCTCGCGCCGTGTGGCCATCACGGAGCAGGAATTGACGAGCGTGGCGGGGGAAGCCTGGGGCGGGCATGCGGCTGACACCGCTCGACTTGGTCATAAGGGAATATGGTTGGGGAGTTATTGTGAAGGCAATTATGTACGCGAGTCGTGCGGGGCAATGCATATCATACCTGAAGTCCGGAGCGAGACGATCAACGATTGGGGCCTCTTGCCAAGTGGAGTGGAGCGCTTTGGCAATCGGGCTTGGGCACACAGGGGAGGGCCAATAAGAGCGCCAATTCGGGTGACGAGCATGGGTTCGGGGTGACCCGCCCCACACCGAAGGTTTATAAAGGGCGGATGGGAAGCCGGTGACAACAATACCCTCGCACGCGCGGGGGATAAAATATACATTCAGAGTGGGGAATCCGACCATTGACAGTTCGGCATCTTGGATCGGCACGCAAATAATAGGGTTTCTTCTTTTCAGGTGGTATGTGGTGACCCAATTTCAATTCAATATGGCGAACAGTTTATGAGTTATCAACTCAACTATAACGTTGAGCCAGCCAGGACGGACGACGGACGCCCGGGTGCAATATCCCTTCGCACGCGGCGGGGGATAAAAACACAAATATATACATACATAATCACCATATCATACATAAATACCAAAACACACAACACATGGAAAATGCTTCGGAAGTGGGGATAATTATTTTAAGCATAGATGTTATTTTAAGCGTCTTTCAATGCATTAAGTGAGCAAACAAGATATCCAGTTTTATTTCTTCTATCTTTTCTGTCTACCTCTATGTTTCGGATTCATTTAAATTGGCAAAGTTGGCTTGTGTTAAAAGATAAGCACGCGTCTTCTGCATTGATTCTGTTGTGATTCTCGCTCTTATCTAATTCTTAAACTTGTTTTGTTTTGGTAATTGTTTATTCGAAGTATATCTTCCATGTATTTTTAACTTTGGATGAGCATATTAAGCCAATTTGCAACAAATTCAACAAGTCGTTTGAAACGGTTGTGGTGTTAATGTAGTTTTGGCATTTCGATGCAATTTCACATTGAAAGGGAACTCCATTGCTCGCCTCAGTCCTTTGGAGGTTTTTCGGCGTGATTGGGATAACAAGACTGTTTCCGCGTTACAATGTTTTGGATTAGATAAAAAACAGAAATTTTATGATGGCAGTATATAATTTAAGTTTCTCTCACTTTTAATCCAACATTCGATCGATCAAACTGCTCCTCGTCGCATTCCATCCATGTTACTTTTTTCTTGCAGTACAATGTTATCTTTATTAGCTCAATTTACACATTGGTTTCAATAATCAATGCCATGTAAGCATTGTTTCTACAAGTTATAATGGTGATATGGTGTGGATGTGGCGAAAAAAAATCATACAAAAAAAAATGGCAAGTCAATTATTAAAGTATGCACATTTATTTTTTAAAGCAAACATTTTATAAGTACTTAAAAGTATGACTTTATACATTTTAATTGTGCAGTGCAATGGCCAGAGACAGAGAATAAATCTGGGTAATTAGAAGAGACAATATTAAAACATGGGCATGAAATTTAGAATTTGAGGAACAGGAAAACAGAGCATGGAAACAGTGGATGAGATTGTGAACAGTGTGCGAGGTGGTTTTTGTCTTCCATCAGGATTTTGTTTATTTTGCTTGTGATCCCTGTGCTGGTGCATCTGTTGAATAAGGCTGTTGTGGAATAAGGAGTGGGGCTGAGAGTGAGGAGGGCACCAAGTTTTACCACATAGAAAAGGGAGATCGGTAGTCTGTATAATTCAGGTATAGACATTTGAACCCATTGATTCATCGCAGTGTCTTTATCAAAGAGAACATGTTTGTCTTACAAATTCTGCTCTATTTCCTCTATATTTATTTGCACGAGTTACTCCCCGTGCTTGGAGTAGCTAACATCAACTTTGTCGACGATCGGTTGAAGCTTGTATAAGGAAAGCATCATTCTGATCCGCTGTGAAGTTCAGTGTGTTGCATTGTGTTGACTCGTTAACATGAGTGATTAACAATTGATTGTTTACTAGATTTCACATCACACAATGCATATGGGTTAAGTGTTTTAACTTTCTTTCAGAATAAGATGATTTGTATAACTGGCTCCTCTGGGGATGTTGTACTAATTTACATCAGAGAAATTGGTCTTCCTCCAACTGACCCTCCCCAAGAATGCTACCTGACAGAACATACTTGAGTTCCCATAGACAAATGCATATTTCGTTGTTGTTTGGTCGTTTTTAAAAAAGTTTTTGGAGCATAATGTAACAATATCGGTATATACAATTATCTTTTTTTTTGGATCTATGTGAGGCTCGTGAAGGCTAAACAGAGAAATGTGCAAAGGGAGAGGAGAGAAGGAGGAGGGAGGGATGCACAAACAGTGGAGAACTAGAGACATTGGACTTGTGTGAGAGGGAGGGGTGGGGTCAAGGGTAAACACGAGGTGGAGTTTGGGGTGGTTAACAGGTGGTAAAAATGATCATGTTTTGGATGGGTAGATATGAGATGGTTGATGACACTGTTTTGAAGACTTGGCGGGTACGCGTGGGATTAAAGAGTGTGTGGGAGTTTGTTCAGAGGTGGGAAGTAGGATGAAGAGTGAAGGTGAGCGTGATTGATTTTGGTTTTAAACGAGAAGGCGGTCTGCTGGTGGAAGTGGTGTGCCGCAGAATCAGGTGGGAGGGGAGGAGAGGGAGAAAGAGCATTGTTTGTCCGGTGAGCTATTCAGTCCACCTTTCAGCGAGGAAGCTGAATTTGAGGAAACAGTGAAGAATGTATGTTGGCAAGGAAGTTTATCTGTTATTTTTTTGATTAATCATCATTAATTAATTAGCTTAGGTATTATTGATTTTAATGTTTTATTTTCTTTTCATCTGGGCAATTGATTTTGGCCTTTTGAGCAAGGAGCCTGCAGTTGGACACGACAATGACGAAGTGATTTGGCTATAAAGGATATTTTTTAACTTATTGATGTATAATTATTATTAATTGTTATTTTGCGATGAATTACTTAATTTTCAAAAAATTACAGATTTGGATTAAATGGTGGTGGTATGCTAAGCCAATGACATTATAAAAATTGAATTTTTTACGATTAATTTATATTTGAATGATCAAGTAATCAATTAATACTGACATGCGTCACTCCACTTTGTCTTTATGTGCTGCTGCGGATCGTGATGCGAGGCCGAATGGTGCGTGCTGGAGGGATTTATTATTTATATTTATTTGGCTGGGGGCGGCATTTTACTTTGATGTACAATGTACTCTAATTGTTTAATTAATTTTTTTCAGTTTACGATAGATTCCCTTATTTCGTGATTTTATATGCCATTTTTCATGCCACTTCTGAGGTCACACGTGACATTTTAATTGCAATGAAAGGGTGGGGGGGGGGGGGTTGCAAGATGGTGAGTGTCACTTTGCAAGCACTACACTGGCACAGAATTATATTTAGGAATGGAATGTGTGTACGCAGAAGATGGTTTTGAGAGGAAGAAGTTTCCACCAGGAATAAGTGATTGTTAGCATCGATGGAGCAAGTGCATTGCTGTGTCAATGTCAATCAGGAGGACAGCTAATGTTTGTAACCAATACGAATATAACAATCATTGGTGTTGAGACAGAGAGCTGGATAACTAAAGTGGCATCAACTGGAAATAGAGGAATAATAAGAGTTGGATCAAAGATGCCAACGCAAAGAGCATACCGTCAAGATAGTTGAGGGATGGGCTGAACGGAGGAAAATGACACGATGAATTTATATGGAAAAAGGCAAAATAAATTAATGAACACAAATCAATTCATCATTGTACAATCGTTTGGAATCACACGTCTGAGTGTGTGTGTATTATATATTATTATATATATAATATATATATATATATTATATATATATATATTATATATATATTATATATATATATATATATTGAAGCCTGTCTTGGTAGTGGGTTAGGGTGGGCTTGGGATCAAAAAGGTCTGAAGTTAAAGCCCGTTGCGCTTGAATATCACACAAGGAGGTTGCCTCAGCTGTATCATTCCGGTCGGCGAGTGAGTCAGTGTATGGGCCGGTGTATGCCGTTAAAATAGGTGTATATTCTCGTGGTATAAGAGGCGCGGTTGGTCAGGAAGGGCATCAGCGTAAACCTGTGCCAAATCATTATGCGGATCATAAGGATGATCGCTGTGGGACCTAACGGAGCAGCGAAGAAGAAGAAGAGATATTATCTATATTATAGTATATGTTAGGTTGTGGAATTCGCATTAACCATAAAGGGCCTCAGGTGAGATATATAGTAAGATTCAATGTGGTAGTTAGCCAACGCCGTTGTTTAGAGGGAATAATAGTGATCCATTCGGGCTGCGATTTTTCGTTATCGTTTTTCTTTGGCTATTGTTAATTGGTGCAAGAAAACAACAGAACATTCGCAAACCACATCAACGATCACGCTTCTACACGCCCAAATCCATTCACTACAGACGCCACTTCACAACTACGCTACACGCTTTCGCGACTCGATTCACCGGAGCACGTGCGGTCACGATCTCCGGGGAACCGGATGAAAGGACGCGGAGTGGCAACAGAACTCCCGTTAAATATTCCCGCCAAGATTCGCAAGCCGCATTGGCATGGGGGGTGCGATTTGAGCAGGGTCAAAGGTGAAGGTGGGGCTGATGTTGGGGAATGTTCTGGCCCGAGCAAAACTGCTTCACCGTCCCCCGACGGCGCGGAGGGGGGAATCGCGAGGCAGCTTTTGGAAGCTTTCAGAAGGATGTGGAGAGAGAATGGGGCGGGACAAGGGGCGGAGCCAGGCCCTACAAAGGCGTGGGTGTGGAGAGTTTGAGGCTGGGGCCTTGGTTAGTTCACGGCGATTGAAAAAAGGGTGGGCGTGAGGTCGGGAAGTCGTTCCTTTCCTGTCCTTGTCCTGAAGGGCGAATTGTGGAGAGTTTGTGGTGATCGGTTCCTGGTCGAAGGTTTGTTCGTTCGTCGAGCTGTCGGCGAGACAGTGCAGGTGCGCGCATGAGCCAGTGGACACGGGAAGGGCTCGGAGTTACGGTCGCCAAGGAGTCGACGCGCTCGGGAAGGCGTGATTCATTTATTTTGGTTTTGTGTAAACGTGTGGTGTGTTGGGCAGTCGGAAAAGAAGAAGGTTAGTGTTGCGTGTAAGTCATATTCGGTTGTAAGATCTGCTGTTGGTTCTTTGCTTGTGTTTTTCTTACATAAGTAATAGCGTGTATTGTTTTTGTTCCTTGTTTTATTGTAATATCGTGCCTTCCGGATAATGTGCTTTCCGATTGTTGCCCGTTTTGCTTTAGTCTTTTACTTTTTGATATCATCTTGCATCACGTAGGGATTGTGTGGGTTTAAACACGGTAATAATATGAACGTGAGGTCGACGATAATGCTCCGGTTATGTCTGCGCACGGAACGAGCGATTAAGGGTTGCTGTCGGAGTCGACTGCGGCGTGGTAAACTCCGTACTACTGCGGCGGGGTTACTTAGGTTATCGCTTCGGCGATTCCTAATTCGGCGGGTAGAAGCGAAATGGGTTGTGGTGAGGTTAACCCCCCGTGCCTAGCTCTTGGCGTAGTCTCCAAGAGGGTCACGACTGATTGTCGTTCGGTGGGCGACGTGTGCGATTCGAGGTTACGTGGCGTGCACGCCGGAGGCGCGGAATTTCAGCAACAATACATATATATTAAATATCTT
>CM068955.1:13470173-13502180 GCA_035128595.1 Eptatretus atami
AAAGAGAGAGAATATAAAATAGACTGTTTTTCAGCATTTTCCCCCGCGCCGGAGTGTGAAGACGCGGGGTGGGCGCTGGCGCGTCTGGCACTGGACGCGCGGTGTACGCGGCGCAGGGGAGGAGGAACGCCCTCTTCGAGACCTTTTCGAAGGGGGGGTGGCAAACGAACAAAGGAGAAGAGGAGCGGAGGCGAGGCTCCGGAATAAAAGTGGAGACGGGCGAAGCAGTTGGGTCGTGCTTCTAGCTTGGTGGATCTCTTGCTTCCGTCGTTCGGCTCGCTGCCGTCTTCCCGGTCGTCGTCAGCAGCACGGACTCGGCTCACTGTGAGGACAGCTACATCCCAAGACACGCTGGCGGAAGGAGCGCGCCATTCCCACCCCATCATCCGCCGACTTCGGCATCCAACGTCACCCCCAGCCTACCCGCCCCCCCGCTGGATGCGTGAAAGTCGGTCGGGGCGCGAGCGGGCCCTCCCCACCCAGCAATACGTGAGGGCGGGCACGCAGGAGAGGACTTCGCTACCTAAAACAACAGCCAGGGCACGAGTCGGGCAGGCGGCCCACGTCGACGGACGCGGAGAGGGATCACAGAAGGGAAGTCCTTTTTATCTTTCGGGGTTTTTGTATGGATCTTGTGGCCCGTGTTCTATGCAAGTAGAACTTTAAGTGTTGCCGTGAGTCGGTATCAGTCGGTTGTAGCTTGCCGTAACACATATGCTTTTCGTCGATTTTCTCCGCACTTTGCTTATGTGTGCTCTCCGTGTGTACGGTGAATAAGTGCTTGTGGTGAACTTGTTCCCGTCGCTGCGTCTTTCCTTTGTTGAATTCCATCTTCACGTAAAAGGGTTTCGTAGTGGGTTGATACGCCCGATAATTTAATTGGAACGTCGAGGCAGATAACACGTGGTTATCCCGATAGCGGAACGGAGCTAGCGCCCGGTCGAGTCGACCTGCGGCGGGTGCGATGCCCGGTTTACACATCCGCGTGGGTACTAGGTAGGGTCGAGTCTGGCGAACAACCCTATCCCACGCGGGTGGCCGTTGGCACGATTGTGGTGAGGTCAAAAGGCCCCCCGGCTCAGCTCGGCGTTAGTCTGAGAGAGGGTCACGACAGAATTGTCGTCGGTGGCACGTGCCCGCTATTTAGTCACGTGGCACGTTCGCACCGGCGGGCCGCGAATTCGCACACTGGTTCAGAGACGGGAAAAACAAACTCTTGTCTCCAGCTAATCACGGGGAAGTCGGTTTCGGGGGGTTTTTTTGGGAGAAGGAGCGACCCGAATTCCCTCCAAATTAAGAGAGTGTAAAATTAACCTGTTACGAGAAAATAAATGGCGTCTCAGGCAGCGGCGCCGGGGTATTAGGTATGTTAGTAATGTAAATCCATGCTCAGGATGGAAACCCCGAGCAGGACATTGGTGTGCAGGAACCTTTTCCCCCAAACAACCAGAGCGAAATGGGTGCAGCGGCGGCCGCGTGTATGAAATCCCCTTCCCTCGCCAAACCCCGTCTGGCCGAAATTGGCCCAGCCGAGTGCACCGAATGGCCCGCATCGGCCATGCGGCAACGATGAATGCGGATGCGCACAAATGAATGCGAGATAAAACGACAAACTGATTAATGAAGCCGAAAATGGATGGAAAGCGTGCAAATGAGATGAGATGAATAACGATAATGCGAACCCAACGGGGTGAGAGCCCGCGAAAGGCCGAAGCCGAGGCGGGCATGAAGGCAATCAGGGGAGTGCTAATGGCGACGCACGTGTGGGAGCCGCAATCGAGCCTGTGGAGCGGGGTGCAACTGGTTGTCAGGCGCAGTGGGGCGGGTGGGACAAAGTATTCGGGGACTGTTGGGCGGAAGTGTGAAGGTGACTGAGAGAGAACAGTGACGGTGACGGGAGGGAAAACTATTGGGGTGACGGAGACGTGCACGAGGGAGATACAAGAGGAAGTAGACGGAAATAAAATAGGGAGACACGGGAGATAGAGGGTGAATTGGAACGGGGGTAAGACGCACACACACAACGGAGGTAGTGGGGGGAGGAAAAAAAATAATGGGGGCGAGCTGCAGAACGTGTGGAGACGTGCGGGCGCTGGAGGCCTCCTCCAGGAACGGGGGGAGGGAGTATGCCCGCCTTGAAGCGAGTCATGACTGAGGTGGTTCGGTCGTCGCCAAGCGAGTCGAGGGGCGATGCTTGCGAACAGGGTGCATGCAGCCTTGGGGGGTATGGAGGCCGGATACCCTTGTGGGCAACATCCGTGGATTGTTCCGTTTTGTGAGGTAAAGGTGTGAGTGGCCCGTGTGGGCGCCAGGTGTGATGCAGTGGATGTGGTCACGAGTGTGCGAGTGCGTGCTCCAGCGCTCGGGTGTGAGTGGAAGCCGTGTATGATGAAGCACCGGGGCGGGTCCCACCAGGTGGTAGTGAGCGGTATGTTTGTGTGAGGGAAATGGCACGAGTGAGTGAGCGGCCGAGGGAGGGAGACATGTGTGTGAGAGACGGTATGTATAGGGAGATGTCGGTCGGCATGCGTGGCAGCAGCGCGTCTCCGCGGGTTGATTTAATGGAGTGGAGTCTGTGCGTCGTGAACGCAGGTGTTCGTGGGTTTGATGCGACGGAGCTGCGAAGAGAGACAGGCGCGAGATAGCGCCGTAGAATGTAGATGGGCACAGGCGGGTTCGCAGCTCAGGAGCGCGAGGTCCGTGCTGTGCCGACGGGCCGCACGTGCTCGCTTGCGGGAGTGAAGCCGGCCGGAAACGACGGCGGTGGATTGCGATCCACGGCGGACGGACAAAGTTTAGGCAGGATTTTCGAATTTTGGACGGACGGGTTCTCCACAGCGAGCTTGTGTTAACTTTTTTTGGCAAGAGCATGTGTTCGCGTGGGGAGCCCTCGAGTGCGGGTTTGCTTTTGGGGTGCGCAGAAGGTGACGTCATGGGCTCACGGGGTGGAATCCGGCAGGAGGGTGAATCTGCGGTGGTACGTCCAAGAGGACGAGGAACACGTGCAGCTGCATGAGATCAACGGCAGGATGAAGTGCGCGAGCTGTGTTGTCGGCTGGTGCTGTGGTAATTGGGAAAAAAAAATTACAATAAGCAAGCTCGTTCTGGGTGAAACAGGATTCCGGTAAGGCGGAGAACCCGTGCAGGGCAGGATGAACTAGTTTAGGGGAAGGGTTAGTGTTAGTTAGACGGCTTCATGGGGCTAGGGGTAAGTCCTACAGGGGCCACGTGAATGAATAGGTAGAGGGATTTAGAATGAGATTTAGGTTGGGCAAATGATTTGAGGATTTGGAGGACAGAGAAGATTGTGGATGTGTAGAGGGGACGTGCTTAGCTACGTAGTGTAAATAGGATGTGCTCTAGTTGTAAGGATGAGTGGGAGCATGAGGTGTTAGGGAAGTAGTCAGAAGGATGGAGAGTTCAGCGGTGTGCGTGTGAAGAGTTGGGTGAGTTTGTGTTGGAGACATGTGAGTGAGTGAGGCAGCGGGTCGTGTGTAGGAGTGATTGGGGAACTGCATGGTGCGATGAGTGATTGGGGGGAGGAGTGACTCCCGCCAAGGGACCAGGGTAGTGTAGAGTGAGTTAGTGGGTAGTTAATTGAAAATGGAGGTCGTTTGTTGTTGGTGGGGAATGCAGGTCGATAACCGTTTTGGAGGGTGCGGACCTTGTTGACAAGGCTGGGAGCGCTGCTGCGAAAGGTGAGATCGCTGAGGTGGGTCCCGGGCCAGGCTAGTCGGGCCGTAGTAGGGCCAAGGGCCATGGGGGCCGGATATGCGTAGTGGCACGGGTGCCCCGCAGGATGCGGGGGCGCGGGCCGCCTTAGCCGGTGGGCAGTTTGGTGGGCACGGGGACCCGGAAAGGGGCCCGGAGGCAGCTGCACCGTGAGGTTTAGGGGAGTCGCCAGGAGGGCACTTCCCCGGTGTTAGGGAGCTGGTAGGCTCGGAGCGTGTAGTGCCCGGGTGCATCGTTTGGGATCGGCAGAAGGGTAGTGCTGCCAAGGGAGACGCATCCCAGCCATGAGACGGCGAGGGCACGGAAGAAATGGGGGCGGTCCGAATTTGAGAGGGCACAACACACGGTGACGGGAATATTGTTGTTAGAACCGATAGTTAAGCGAGAGGCGATTTTGAAAGCCCGGGGTAGTTTAAGTTAATGGATAGGGGTAGATTACGGAGTGTACCCTCCGCACCTCCATCCTTCGCTCTGCGTTGTGGGCCGCTGACCATTTGGGTTAAAGATCGTGAAGCTACTGGGGAGGCCATCCTAAGGCTTGAATTGGGCGCCTGACGCTAGCTCTCCTTCCCCTCCGGGAAGGGAACGTAGGGTTGGGAGTAGGCGGGATGTAGGTTAGCGAACAAGGACAGTAGGGGGTTAGGGGAGAATTATGTGGGGAGTATAAACAAAAAAAAACAATGTCCCTTAGGGTGCCCGTATCTTGCCAAAAGGTGGACACGTGTGAGTTTTAGGTACACTGAGGTGAACAGAGCTGCTATACAAGGAGCGCTCATTAAGGAATTTGCCTACGAGAGATCCGAGAGAATCGTTCTACGAGTAACAGTGAAAATAGCGTTTGCTCATAAAGTCACCAATGACGTCATAAGTCTCAAGCTTGATATATAGAAAGCCTCATGAGGTGTCAATTTGAAGGTACTACACGATATGGTTCCTAAACTTGAATTTGACCTTGGGGTCAAATATGTTTGACTTAAGGCGCTAACCATCAAGGTCAAGGCAATCGCCACCAAAAATTAACACTGAGTGCAAGCCATGACTTCTTGCCCATGAAGTTTGAAGACGATCCGAGCAAAATTACTCAAAATAAGGGTTTCGTCGATCCTGATTTGCGACAAAGTGACCTTAGACCTTGACTGACCTTCAAAATTTTTATACGCTGAAAGGGATTCTAGCCTCTGATATGCGAGTTACAAAAATTTCCAATGAATGTGCTTTCTGCAGGTGATTTTATACGTGATACAGACAAAAAAAAGCAAACAAAAAAAACACATGAGGTCAAGGCGAATCGCACCTAAAAATAATCGAGCTGAGCGCAGAAATGAACTGATATCCCATGAAGTTTTGAAGAGATCGATCAAATTACTAAAAAATGAGGGGTTTCGTCGATTCCGCTGATGTTGCGACAGTGACTTTGACCTTTGATTGACGCTTGCAAAATTTATGTGAAGGGACCTCATAACGCCTCTGATATGCGAAGTTACAATTTCCAATGAACTGTGCTCTGCAGAATTTTTTTTTTTTCGTGATTACAGAAAACAAAAACTACAGATGACTACATATCTTGCAAACTTCGTTTTGGCAAGATAATAAGTTGGGTAAATTGGGTTTTTTAGAAATTAAGGGGGTGGGTAGGTACAGTGACAGGCAAAGGGCAGATAGGTTGGGGGAACCGTAGGGTGGTCCGGCCGCCTTCCGGTGGCCAGCAGCAACCGTCCCTCACCAACCTCACTGCAAGAAAGGTCGGCGGATCGTTGCAGCTGCTGTGCTTCAAGGCTGTGCCGGCCAGTTGCTGCCGCTGTGTTTTGCTGCTACCTTCTGCCATACCATGCACTGAGCCTGTTCACACAGCCCGTTCATTTTGCTTTGGGCCCCCCCTTGTTCATTGCCTGTGCGCCAGGATCAAGCAACAGTCTTTCACGCTGCGAGAACTGTTCCTGTTGGCAGCTACAACACGGGCATGCAAGTGGGGCCCGTGGCGTTGACTTTTACCTTTTCCTGCGAGGTCATTGATCCTGGGATGGGTTTAGTGTAAATTATACGGTTTAAGGTAAGATGTACTGTACATATGAGTGGCCCCCGCATGTCTGTCTAGCGCGCGGCAATTTATTTAGTTCGTCGTGTGAGTGGGTTGTTAGCTAGTTACTCAGCCTAGGTTTTTTTTGGGACACGAATACCATGAATGTGGACTCAGGGATCCGTAGGTTAAAAGTACTAGGGAGAACTACACATGATGGCCACGAGATTTGCGACTCGGGATGATTCTGTAAAAAGGGGAGGGGGGTAGTGTTCGGTGTGGAATTGAAAACACATTCAGGTCCCGTGGTGAGGTATCTTTTAAGCTACTGTGTAGTTTGCCCAACGTTGTTTCCGAGGGATAATGTGTTCATTCGGGCTGCGACACCTTTAGTTAGTCATTTTTCTTCCTATATTTGATTTCACCGAACGGCAACAAGGGCGCAGAAGAAGGACACACGATGGCGCGCGGCGTTTTCCCGCATGTTTTTTCTGCATTTTTCCAGCGCGAGGAGTTGTGACAAGGCGGGGTGGGGCAGCTGGCGCCGATTGGTGGAAGCGCGTGTGAGCACGGCCAGGGAGGAGGAACGCCCTCTTCGAGACTTTCTCGAAGGGGGTGAGCAAAGAACGGGGCGGAGCGGCAGTGGCGGGGCTCCGGGATATAAAGTGAGACGGGCGAAGCAGTTGGGTCGATGCTCTTTGCTTGGTGGTGCTCTTGCTTCGTGTTGCTCTGCTTCGTGCCCGTCTTCGAATCGCTCGTCCTGGAGGCCGCTGGCCTGGTCTTGTGGGCAGTTCCAAGACCCGCTGGCGGGAAGGAGCGTCCGCCATTCTTCCCGACTTCGGATCCGTTACCCCGTTATCGGATTGGATAAGCGCGAAACTCGTCGAGGGGCGTCGAGCGCCAATCGTGCAGGCGCGAGGCACAGCAGGAGAGGATCGCCTACCACGCAGGGCACGGAGTCGCGCCCAGGCCGGGACACATCGACGAACGTCGAGAGGGCTACACAAGGAAGTCACTTTTATTTTCGGGGTTTTTTTTTGTATGGATTTGTGGGGCGTGTCTTGCAAAGTAGAACCTGTTAAGTGTTGCCGTGTGTCGGCTTAGTCGGTTGTTAGCTTTGCGTCATCATTGCTTTGTGTCTTCTGCTTGCTAATATGTGTGCTCTCCGTGTGTCGTGTGAATAAAGTGCTTGTGTGAACTTGTTCCCCCGTTTCGCTGCGTCCTTTCTTTGTGAATTCCATCTGCTTACGTAAAAGGGTGTAGTGGGCTTGATACCCGATATTAATTGGAACCGTCGGGCCGACGTAACCGCTCGGTATCCGATAGCATGGAACGGAAGCGCTTAAGCGGCCGTGTCCGGAGTCGACCTGCGACGAGGTGCGATCGCCCGTTTACCCATCCGGTGGTACTTAGGTAGGTCGAGTCTGGCGAACAACCCTATCACACGCGGGGCAGAATTGGCACGATCGTGGTGAGGTCGAAAGGCACCGTGACTAGATCGACGTTAGTTCGAGAGGGTCAAGACAGAATTGGTCCGTCCGGTGGGCGCGTCGCGATTCGAGTCACGTGGCGTTGCACGCGGCGGGCGCGAATTCGCCAACATATATATGTATGATGTATATATATATATATTATTATATATTATAATATATTATATTATTAGTATATATATATATATAACAGTATATATATGGTTATAAAAGCCTGGTGTTGGCGTAGTGGAGGGTAGACGCTTGGATCCAAAAGGTCTAGATTAAGCACCCGTTGGGCCCTTGAAAATTTTTTTTTAAGTACACCCAGGAGGTTGACTAGCCTGTATCCTTCGAGTTGGCAAGTGAGTACCAGTGTACTGGCGCGTGTGCCCCGGTTAGAATAGGTGTACCAATCTGTGTGTAGAGGCGAGCCAGGGTTGTCAGGAAGGCATCCTTGCGTAAACCTATGCAAAATAGTAGCGGATGATAATGGACTGATCGTGTGGGACCAAAGGGAGCAGCCAAAGACGAAACAATCAAGCAATATATTGTAATAATGTTATCAGTATACCCCCGCTATATCGGGTTCCCTATGCGCCACGTCAGATGTGGGTTTACCTTGGACTAACTAATTTTTCTGCGGATTCCCCGGTATAGTGCAGTAAAATATATAGATATATATATAATCTTCAGTTCTCGTGTCGCTGTATAGTGTTTCGCTTGTGACTCGAATATTTTCACGTTTTTTCTCCAAGCTACGATGCCGCCAAACGCCTGACCTTCTAAGGCTTCTGGCAGGAACGGAAGAGCCAGACGAAGGTCCTGATGTCCAGGAGAAGTTAAGGTGCTCGATATGCCTTCGGGAGGAAAAAGGTTTGCCGAGTTGACGCCATTAGGTTTGAAATCGAATCGACATACGCTAATAAAAGGACGACCAACATCAGGACCTATAACCAATCGTGTTTAACACGGCAACAGCGTTTGCATTCCGTCGATAGAATCAAACTCAATGTGTTATACGCACAGCATTTAGCTTCTCGCTAGAAATCAAACCCATCGGTTTATACACCGCAGCGTTTAGCACTCACTCGCACTCACGCAACAAACCTTAATCGTTTTATACACGCATACGCGTTTAACTATTCGTCGATATAATAAACAATCTGTGGTTTATACCGCCCGTTTAATATTCACTCATGATGAATCAAACCCAATTCGGTTTATACTCGCCAGCGTTTAATATTCACTCGATATAATCAAACCAATGTGTTGTACCCATACGCGTTAATATTCATCGAATAATCCCAATGGTTATACCGGCCAGCGTTAATATTCACTCGATATATCAAACAATTGTTTTTCACACGCCAGCATTTAATATTACCTCGATTATAAGATCAAACAATCGTGTTTCTCACCGCAGCGTTTAATATTCGCTCGTATAATCAACCAATGTGTTTTCACCGCTCAGCTCGTTTAATATTCACTCGATATAATCAAACACTCGTGTTTACACACCGCAGCGTTTATATCCACTCGATATAATAATAAACCAATGTGTTTATACACGCCCAGCGTTTAATATTCATCGATATAAAATCAAACAAATGTGTTTCCACCCGCCAGCGTTTAATATTACATTCGATATAGAATCAACCAATCGTGTTTACACACAGCCCAGGTTTAATATTCACATCGATAGAATCTAACCAATGTGTTTTACACCTGCCAGCGTTTAATATTTCACTGATATAAATCAAACCAATTGTGTTTACCTGCCCAGGCGTTTAATATTATCGATATAAATAAACCATTCGTGTTTACACCCGCCACGTTTAAATTCTCGATCTAAATCAAACCCAATCGTGTTTACAAACCGCCGCAGGTTTATTTATCGAATAAATCAAACCCAATCATTTTTTATAACAGGGCCCAGCGTTTAATATTCACTCGATATAATAAACCCATCGTGTTATACCGCACAGCGTTTAACATTCGCAATATAGAAATAAGACCATGTGCTTATACACCGGTTTATTAAAAAATAGGCTTTTTGGCATTTTTTTGGGGAGTGCATCCATTAATCGCGGATTTCACTTATTCTGGGGGGGGGGGGGGGGTTGGAAGTCCCCGCGATAAACGTGGGATGACTGATATAGATATATATGTATATATATATAGTATCGATATATGTATATAAGATATATAGATATATATATATGTATTGTTGCGAATTCGCGCCCTCGCGCGTGCGATCGGTTTCACGTAACTCGAATCGCGACACGTCGCCACCGGAACGGACAAATTCAGTCGTGAACCCTCTTGGACTACCGCGCAAGGAGCTAGCCACGGGTGGGGGTTAACCTCACCACGCAGTCGCATTCTAGCCGCAGGCGAATAGGGTGAATCGGGGGGCGAATGTCGATATATAAGTACCGGCGAGTAGCGTACCGAGGAGTGTACCCGCAGCAGGTCGACTCCGGCAGACGCTTAAGCGGCTCGTTCCGTGCTGTCAGGGATACGCGAGCGGAGTTATCGTGACTTCGACGGTTAGTATTATTTACCGGGTGTTTTAAACCCACGTATCAATTCCTTAGTGATGCAAGTGAATTAATAAAGGAAGAGAGCAAAACGGGGAAACGGACGAGCACATTTATTCACGGAGGCACGTAATATTAATAAACAAAGGAAAAAGCATACTGTAACGTTCATGTAAGAAAAACACAGCAAAGAACCAACGAGATTACACGAAGTGACTTCCGGCAACAACTTAACCTTCTCTCTTTCAGACTGGCGCACAACAACACGTTTACCACAAACCCAAAATAAATGGAATCACGCCTTCCTGAGCGCGTGAGTCTTGGCGACACGTAAACTCCGAGTCCCTCCGCGTGGTCACTGGCTCGTCCGGCACCTGCACGTGTTGCGAGACGATCAGCTCGGACGAACGGAACAGAACAGTCCGACCGGAACGATACCACAACTCTCCAATTCCTTCGGGAAAGGGACAGGAAAGGGACAGATCGTGTGCTCGTGACACGCCACGCCTTGTCATCGCTTGACGAACCAAGGCTGCAGCCTCCAACTCTCACCACACCAGCTTTTGTAGGGGCCGGCTCCCGCCCCTTTGTCCCGCCCATTTCTGCTCACTCCCTTTTCTGGAAGCTCCAAAAAGGGGGTGCCCTCGCGTTCCTCCCCGCCGTGCGGGGACGGGAAAGTCTAGTTTTGGCTCGGGCAGGGAATCATCTCCCCAAATCAGGCCCCATTTTACTCTTGACTGGCTCAATCGACTTCCCATGCAAAGGGGCGTTTGGCGGAAGATCTTGGCGGGAGATATTAAGCGGAGTGCTTGTTGCACGCCGCTCTTTCATCCGCGTCCGCGAGATGTGACCGCCGGTCTCCGTGAATGGCGAGTGGCGAAACGTGGTAGGTAGTTGTGAAGGTGGCGTCTTGTGTAGTGAATGGTTCTGTATGTTTGGCGTCGTGTAGTGGGAATGGTGATCGTAGATGTTGTTGTGGGATGTTCGTGTTGTTCTTGCCAAATTAACAATAGCCAAAGAAAACGACTAGAACGAATCGCACCGGATGGATCACATATATTCCTCTAAACAACGGGTTTTGGGCTAACTACACATGAACTACGATATATCTCACTGAGGACCTTTATGGTGTATGCGAATTTCTCCAAACCGTAACAGTATATGATATATAATTAATATAATGTAGTTCTATCTCTCTTCTTCTTTCGGACTGCTCCGTTGGGTTCGCCACAGCGGATCATCACGTTATGATCCGCATAAGATTTGGCACAGGTTTTACGCTGGATGCGCTTCTGAAGCACCTTGGTCGTCCCTCTATAGACACAGGGATTGGTACACTATTTTAACCGGGGCATACACCGGGCCCAGTACACTGTATCGATTCCCGACATCGGAAGGATGCAGGTGAGTCACTCCTGGTGTGTATTCATTCAAGCGGCTACGGGGTTGAAACTCAGGACCTTTTGTCCCAAGCCGCTACACCTAACACTACGCCAGACAGGCTTCATATATATATATTATATATATATATATATATATATATATATATATATATATATATATAATTATTATATATATATACCTAATAACTACATGTAGATGTATAAATACATCAATAAGTGTTATTTCTAAAGCGGTGTACATGATTGAATTGGATTTTGTGTTCATATTTATTTGTGGCCTTTTTCCATTATAGAACATGCTTTGTGCATTTTCTCCGTTTAGGCCGATCCTGCAGACCTTGAGTCTTGACGTGTATGCTGTTGGTTGTGCATCTGGTTGATCGACAACTCTTTTCCTCGAGTTTTCCAGTTGGATGCACTAGTATACAGCTCTGCTTTGTCTCAACAATGGTATTGTTTTATATTTCGTATTTTGGTACAACATTTATTGCTGTCCCTCCTGTGAATTGCATTGGCACAGCAATAGCACTTGCTCACGATGCTACGAACACTTAATTCTGTGGAAGACGTTTCCTTCTCAACCATTCTTTCTTGGACACACTATTCATTGCCTTTAAATATAGTTCTGTGCAGTGTGAGGTGCTTTGCAAAAAGTGAGCCTCACCATCGCAACCTCCCCCCACCCTTTCTTTGCGAATTAAAATGGTCGCGTGTTGGACCATAAGTGTGCATGGAAAATGGCATATAAATCACAAAGTAAAGGGAAATTATCGTGGTACATTGAAAGATTTAATTAAAGTAATGTACACTTGTACATTCAAAGTAGCCGCCTCCATGCAAATAAATAATATAAACCTCCCACACGCGATTGACGGGCCTCTGGCATCCGCAGTGCCTGCATGCAGCAATAAGCAAGAATGGGAGTGAGCGATGTGATGGATTAATTGATTACTTGCATCATTCAAATATAGAAATAAATCGTAAAAGAATTAATTTTTTAATCATTTGGCTTATGATACACCACCATTAATCCAAATCGCTGTAATTTTTAAAATTAAGTAATTCATCGCAAAATGAACAATTTAATGATTAAATTGATACATCAAAAGTTAAAAATATCCTTTATACGCAAATCACTTCGTCCATTGTCGTGTCAACTGTCAGCTTCTTTGCTCAAAAGGTGCAAAGATATGCCCAAGATAGAAAGAAGACTAATACATTTAAAATCAATAATAGTAAGTAATTAATTAATTGATTGATTAATAAAAAAATAGACAATAAACTTCTTTTTGCAAATACAACTTTCACTGTTGTCCTCAAATTTAAGTTCTCGTGAAAGGGTGGTGAGATAGCTCCCGGACAAACAAGTGACTCTGTTCTCCTTCTCTCCTCCCCTGATTTCTGTGGCAACATGGTCCACCAGCAACGCGCTTCGGTAAATACCAGAAATCAATCACTGCTCACTTCATCGTTTATTCCTTTTTTTCCACCTCTGGAAAAATCCACAACTCTTTTAATCCACGCTGCGCCGCAGGTCTCAAAACAAGGTTAGCTGTTCTCACTCTCATATTTACCACATCCAAACATGATCATTTTACCTGTTACCACCAAACCACTACTGGTGGCTTGTTTTACCTGTGTACAGTTAAACCTCACCCATCCCTCTCTCAACAGATGTCCTAATGCTTTAGTCTCTCACACGGTTTTTTGTGCATCCTCCTGCTTCCTCTCTTCTCTCTAGTCGCTTTTGCTACATGTTCTCTGTGTTTAGCTCATTTCACGAGCCGACATGTATCCACAAAAAAGAGTGAATTGTATATCGTTATTTTGGTTTACATATGCTCCAAAACTTTTTTCATAAACGAACCAAATACAAATCCAAGAAATTATTGCATTGTTGTCATTGGGAACCTCAAGTATGGTTTCTGTCAGGTAGCATTTTTGGGGAGGGGGTTCAGGGTTGGAGGAAGACCCATTTCTTTGAATGTATGTGTTATGTAGCAACATCCAGTAGGAGCCAGTATTACAAATTCAGTCTTTATTGCTGTACGAAAGTTAAACAACTTAACGCATGATCATGTGTGGTGATGTGAAATCTGATGATGACAATTCAATTGTTTAATATTACTCATGTTAAGCGAGGTTCAACGAATCAGAACATCACGGAGCTTACAGCGATATATAGTGATTTTTGCTTGTCTTATACAAGCTTCAACGATGGTCGACAAAGGTGGATGTAGCTGATTCCAAGGCAGAGCGAAGTGACTGGGCAATAAATATGAGTGAGTAGACAGAATGGTTGTGAAGTAACAACATGTCTTTTTGGATTAAATGTGTGAGAATTCATGGGTTTGAAAATGTCTAGTCCTTCAGCACCGTCACGTTGTCGCATACAGACTACCGTCTCCCTTTCTATGTGTAAAACTTGTGTTTGCCTTACGCAGCTGACACACCATCCTTAATTCCAAACTTTCCTTTATTTTCAACAGTGTCACAGAACATCGAGGCAAGCAAAATAAGAATCCTTGGGCATGAAAGACAAAACCGACTCGTTGCACATCTTGTTCAATCTCATCCATGTTTTCATGCTCTATTTTTCCTGTGGTCTCGTCAAATTCTGTATTTTATGGTCCGATGTTTTTGATATATTGGTCTTCTAATGTAACCATGTTAGTTCTCTTGTTTGCCATTTGCACTGCACATATTAAATGTGTAATTAAGTCATACTTTTTAAGTATGTTTATAAATGTTTTGGTTTAAGAAAAATAAATGTGCATATTTTTATAATTTGACTTAGGCAGTGTGAGTTTTGTATGATTGTTTGTCTTTCAACATCCACATCCATATCAGCAGTTATAACTTTAGAAACAATGGCTTACATTGGGATTGGATTTTATTTGAAAAAGTGTGTGTAATGAGCTAATAAGCATTAGACAGATTTGTTACTGAAGAAAAAGTTAAATGATGGAAGTGACTGAGGAGAGGTTTTGGGATCTGATGGATGTTTGGATAAAGTGAGAGAAACTTAATTATATACTGCATCATAAATTTTCTTGTTTTATGATTATCTCCAAACTATTGTAACGGAAACAGTTTGTTATCCATCAGCCGAGAATATACTCAAAGGCTGAAGCGGCAATTGGGTTTTCTTAATGTGATTGATCGAGATGCAACTAATTAACACACAACCGTTTCAAAAAGCACTGTTGATATTTTGATGCAAATTTGGCTGTAAATATGCTCATCCAATTAAAATACATGGAAGATAGACTCGAAGAATTGGAAACAATTACAAAAACAAACAAGTTTTAAGTGATGATAGATAAGGATGGCGAGAATCGACACGGAGAATGCGCAAGCAGAGAGACGGTCGTGCTTATCTTTAAACACAAGCCAACTTGCCACTAAAATGAATCCTGAACAATAGAGGGTAGACAGTAAGAGCTAGGAGAGAATCAATGGGATGATTTGTTGGTGTCGTCACTTGAATGGATTGAAGAACGCCTGAAAAATACCATCTATGCTAAAGTTTATTTATCCCTTCCGAGGCATTGTTCTGTGTGTTGTGTGGTTTTGTGTATTTTAGTATGTGAATATGTGTTTGTGTTATTTATTGTTGTGTATATTTGTGTTTTTTTTTTATCCCCCGCGTGGGGGGCGGAAGGGGGATTATGTACTCGGGTTCCGTCGTCTCGTCGGCTTGCTGGGCGTGCACGTTTATAAGTCGTTGAGTGTGACACCCTCATAAACTGTTGGATATTTTGAATTGAAATTTGGGTAGCATAACCCTGAAAAGGAAGAATCCCTATTGATTTTGGGCGTGGCCGTCCAAGATGGCGACTGGTTCAATGGTGGGGGATTCCATCTCTGATGGGTAATTTTTTATCGCCGGCTGGCGGAAGGGGATATTGTTGTCACCGGGCTTGCGATCCGCTTTTATAAAACTATGCGGTGTGGGGGCGGGGGTACCGCAAGGATGCTCGTACCCGAATTGGCGGTCTGATTGCCTCCGTCCCGTGTGGCCGCAGCCCGATGGCCGAATGCGGCCTCCACTTTCCGAAAATTTGGCAAATGCGCGCATCTGTTGGAATCGTTCGCTCCGACTTACGGTTATGAAATGCATTGCCCGCACGACCGTGACATCATTGCTTGAAAACGAACCATTCCCTGATGACCACGAGGGTGTGGTACACCGCATTCCCGCCAGGCTCGGGCAGCGCTGGTCAATGTGTCTGCTCCGTGGTGTGCACACGGCGCGAGCTGTAAGTAATGCCCTGCCTGATTCGCGGCTTTCGCTGCCGAAGCGTAGAAGGTAAGAGTGTTATGGCTAAACCCATGCACTAGACGGTAAGATGTGTCCATTCGTGCCCTGCTCTCTGGCGATAATAAAGTGTCTGCGAGTCGGCAGCACGGGGCTGCTTGAGCACATTCGCATTCAGTGCGCGCGATCCGCCATTAGCACGTGGCCAGCAGCTTGCCTGTTCGTCGATATTAAAAATCCGAATGAATTGGGCATAAGAACGAGATGCTCGTGTTTACACACGTGTCCATACAGTGCGCACGGATCCGCCATTAAGCACAGGGCAATCGATCTGTGTCAGGCATTGAGGGGAACAATCAGATTAATTAATGCATGGTGGTTTGGAAGAAAAGGATAATAGTACAAGTGTCGATGGAGTGAAATGGAGGGAAAGAGGATCGATATAATTCGTCCAGAAATGGGTTGATAATACGCACGCCTCGTATGCGTGCACACGTGGCTGGTTGTCGATTTTTCTAGTTTCGGGATGACGATGCAGGCTATTGGCACAGCTATAGCCAGCTCTTCCGATATTGTTATTTGGCTTTCGTGTTGTGGATACACATCCGTGCAGACCTATTTAAGAGATATCTTCGTATTCCTTTTCAAATGCAACGAATCTTCATCCCGATCATTGAAATGTTAGATCTGACTCCATCTCGAGCTTCGCGGAGAGGGGTTGTCAGTAGGATATTGCGTGTTGCTCGGTCTGTGCCGCTGCGTGCTCAGTGGTTGTTTGCAGCTTTTATACTCTCCCGGCGTGGCAGTGCTGCATCGGGTTGGCTCTGGGAGGAGGAAAATTCGGATTTTACCTCTAGGATAGAGCAAAAGAGAGTAGAAGTGAAGTTAGGTGAGTAAGCAAACTAGCTTGAAATCGCCCACAACGGAACGGTCCATTTGACGGCATGAGAGCTAGTAAGGGAAGGGCATCTAAACGTATTAATGGCTAACTAGTCTCGGGACAATTATGTTGGATGCCATATAGCCTTGGGGCATGCGGGCTCTAACCGCAAAACTATAACATGTAGATGTATGTATAGATTATATGTATATATATATAATATTATTTATAAATGTGTGGTGTTTAGGATATATATTTAACATATCATAGCGAGGTTCGTCTAAAAAGCAATGGACTGATCTGCTGTGTGCTCCCCTTACACAACTTGAATGAACGTGGTTGAGTCAGTCTTGATTCGCAACATTCAGCATATATATGATGTATGGTGAGTGGTTGACTGCATCATTGTGGTGATTTTTTTATACAGGTCGTGTCTTTAACTTGCTCCGTCTGAGTCATGAGCGAGAGCCAATCCTGCAAGTTTTCTTGCAGCTTTGGCAAAGCACAGTCTCCGTAATCCTTCACAATGCTGCGCAATTCTATGGGAAGAAACGATGTCACGTACAGTGCATTGAATGGCACAAGGTTAAAGGGGACGGGAGGAGTTCGAAGAACGATCCATCGCTCGGGACTTCAAAGAAGAATGGCGACAACATCGAGCGTGTGAAGCAGAATGGCCGTGCAATCGGTTGACGTTCACGGGCGGATGATTGCTGAGGAACTGTCATCACAAGGAACTGTCTGGAGCATCTCATGAAAATCTCGAATTCGCAAGTGTGCGAAGATGCTCGGGGACGAGAAGCTGTTGTCCGAGGAAAGAAAGCAAAAGAGTCATGTTGTCAAGACATATAAGCTCCTCGAGGACGACCAGACCTGTCGGGAAAGTCATGTATGGCGATGACATCGTAGATCTGTCAAATATGATCCCGAGAACCACGGCAGAATCGTCGTGGAAGCTCTGGCAAACCAGACATGAGAAGCAAGGGGATGCGTCGAAGTCGAAGGTCAAGGTGATGCTACTCAGTGATGATGCTCCAGACAGTGTCCTTGTTGATGTAAAGTTCCTCAGCAATCATCCGCACCGTGAGTCAACGATTTGCACGGACCATCTGCTTCACACGCTCGATGTTGTTCGCCATTCTTCTCGTTGAAGGTCTTCCAGACCGTGGATCGTCTTCAACCTCCTCCCGTCCCTCTTTGAACCTCTTGTGCCATTCAAATGCACGTGTACGTGACATCGTTTCTTCCCATAGACTTGCTGCAGCATTGTGAAGATTCGGAGATGTTTTGCCAAGCTGGCAAGAAAACTTCAGATTGGCTCTCGCTCATGACTCAGACTGGACAACGTGTATAAGCACGACCTGTAAAAAAAATCACACACAATGATGCAGTCAACCATCACCATCATATATATTGCTGGAATGTTGCGAAAAGACTGACGCAACCCGTTCATTCAAGTTGTGTAAGAGAGCACACACAGAGATCAGTCCATTGCTTTTTAGACGGACCTCGTATGTATATGTAATATATATATCAACACCACATATATATATATATATATACATACATACATACATGTTATAGTTTTGCGGTCTAGGAGCCGCATGCCTCAAGGCAATGGCATCCAAAATATTGGTCCCAACTAGTTAGTCCATTAATATACGTTTAGATAGCCCCTTCCCTTATGTCTCATGGGTCAAATGGGACGTGCGTTGTGGGGATCTCATAGCTAGGTTTGCTTACTCCACTAACTTCATTTCTACTCTTCTTTTCTGCTTATTCCTGAGGTAAATCCGAATTTTCCTCCTCGCCGAGGCCAACACGTGCAGCACTGCCACGGCCGGGGGGAGGGGAATAGAAAGCTGCAACAACACCACGAGCATCGCAGCGCAGCTGCGAGGAAACGGCAATATCCTCAAACGAACCTCTGCCGCAAGCTCGAGATGATCGTCTGACATTTCCAATGATCTGGGATGAGATTGCCGGTTGCATTGAAAAGGTATACGAATGAATATCTCTTAAAGAGGCTGCACGGATGTGGTTATTCACAACACAGAAGCAAATAACCCAATATCGGGAAGAGCGTGGCTAGTAGCTTGGTGCCAATAGCTGCATCGTCAGACGCCGATAACAGAAAAACGACAACCACGCCACGTTGTGCACGATACGGGCGGTGCGTATTATTCAACCCATTTCTGGACGAATTATATCGGCATCCTCTTTTCCCTCCATTTCTCCATCTGACACTTGTATCTATATCCTTTTTCATTCCAAACCTCCATCTAATTATTATATCTGATTGTTCCCCTCAATGCCTGACACAGATCGGAGTTGGCCCCGTGCTTAATGGCGGATCCGTGCGCACTGTATGGAACACAAGTGTGTAAGACACGAGCAGCTCGTTCTTTGCAACTCATTTCTGGATTTCATTATATCGGACGAACGCAAGTGCTGGCCACGTGCTTAATGGCGGATCCGCGCGCACTGTGCGGAATGTGCTCGAAGGCAGACCCGCGTGCGCCACTCGCGACACTTTATTATCGCACAGAGCAGGGCACGAATGGACACATCTTACCGTCTGTGCATGGGTTTGCCATAACATCTTACCTTCTCGCCTCTCCGGCCAGCGAAGCCGCGATCAGGCAGGGGCATACTGTACAGCTCGGCCGTGTGGCACACCACGGAGCAGGCACATTGACCAGCGCTGGCCGGGGAAGCCTGGGCGGCATGCAGGGCTGACACGACCCTCGGCTGGTCATCAGGGAATGGTTCGGGAGTTTGTGCAAGGCAATTCATGTCACGGAGTTCGGTGCGGGGCAATGCATATCATACCGTGAAGTCGGAGCGAGACGATCCAACAGATTGGGGCCATCTTGCCAGAAGTGGAGTGGAGCCGCTTCCGGCCATCGCGGCTGGGCCACACAGGGGACGGGGCCAATCAGAGCGCCCAATTCGGGTGACGACGCATCGCTTCGGGGTGACCCCCCGCCCCACACCGCAAGGTTTATAAAAGGCGGATGGCGAAGCCCGGGTGACAACAATATCCCCCTTCCGCCACGCGGCGGGGGATAAAAATATACCCATCAGAGATGGGGAATCCCCCACCATTGAACCAGTCGGCCATCTTGGATCCGGCCACGCCCAAAATCAATAGGGTTCTTCCTTTTCAGGTGGTATGTGTGACCCAAATTTCAAATCAATATGGCGAACAGTTTATGAGTTATCACACTCACAGCTATAAACGTTGACGCCCAGCAAGCCGGACGGACGGACGGACGACCCGGGTGACAATATCCCCCTTCCGCCACGCGGCGGGGGATAAAAAACACAAATATATACACATACATAAATACACAACACATATTCACATACATAAATACACAAAACACACACACACATGGAAAATGCCTTCGGGAAGGGGATAAATTAATTTAGCATAGATGGTTATTTTTCAGGCGTCTTCAAATGCCATTCAAGTGACGCACCAACAAGATCATCCCAGTTTTATTTCTCTCCTAGTCTTTCTGTCTACCCCTCTATGTTTCAGGATTCATTTTAAGTGGGCAAGTTGGCTTGTGTTTAAAGATAAGCACGCGTCTCTCCTGCCTTGCATTCCCTGTTGTCGATTCTCGCATCCTTATCTATCATTCATTAAACTTGTTTGTTTTTGTAATTGTTTCATTCTCGAGTCTATCTTCCCATGTATTTTAATTGGATGAGCATATGTACAGCCAAATTTGCATCAAAATATCAACAGTCGTTTGAACGGTTGTGGTGTTAATTAGTTTTGGCATCTCGATGCAATCACATTGAAGGAAAACTCCAATTGCTCGCTCAGCCTTTGGAGGTTATTCTCGGCGTGATTGGGATAACAAGACTGTTCCCGTTACAATAGTTTTGGATATAATCATAAAAACAAGAAAATTTTATGATGCAGTATATAATTTAAGTTTCTCTCACTTTTATCCAAACATCCATCGATCCCAAACCTACTCCTCAGTCAGCATTCCATCATTTACTTTTTCTTGCAGTACAAATCTGTTATGCTTATTAGCTCAATTTACACACACTTTGTTTCAATAAAATCCAATCCCAATGTAAGCCATTGTTTCTACAAGTTATAACTGGTGATATGGATGTGGATGTGGTGAAACAAAAATCATACAAAACTCACACTGCCAAAGTCAAATTATAAAAAGTATGCACATTTATTTTTTTTAAACCAAAACATTTATAGTACAGTACTTAAAAAGTATGACTTTAATACACATTTTAATTGTGCAGTGCAAATGGCCAAGACAAGAGAACTAAATCTGGGTAATTAGAAGAGACCAATATATTCAAAACATCGGACCATAAAATTTAAGAATTTGAGGACCACAGGAAAACAGAGCATGGAAAACAGTGGATGAGATTGTGAACAAGTGTGCAGAGGTGGTTTTTGTCTTCATCCAAGGATTCTTGTTTATTTTGCTTGCCTCGATGCTGTCCTGGTGCATCTGTTGAAAATAAAGGATAAGTTTGGAATTAAGGAGTGGGTGAAGAGTGAGGAGGGCAAACACAAAGTTTTACACATAGAAAGGGAGATCGGTAGTCTGTATATCAGGTACTAGACATTTTAACCCATTGATTCATCGACACATTTAATCAAAAGAGAACATGTTGTACTTCACAAACATTCTGCTCTATTCACTCTATCATTTATTTGCCCGAGGTCACCTTCCGTCTGCTTGGAAGTCAGCTAACATCACCTTTGTCGACCATCGTTGAAGCTTGTATAAGGCACAAGCAAAAATCACTTCTGATTCGCTGTGAAGCTCCGTGATGTTTGCATTGGTTTGAACCTCCGCTTAACATGAGTGAAATTAAACAATTGAATTGTTCTCACTCAGATTTCAACATCACCACAATGCATATGGTTAAGTTGTTTTAACTTTCTTTACAGAATAAGATGATTTGTAATACTGGCTCCTACTGGGGATGTTGTACAATACACATTTACATCAAGAGAAATTGGGTCTTCCTCCAACCCTGAACCCCCTCCCCAAGAAATGCTACCCTGACAGAAACCATACTTGAGGTTCCCATAGACAACATGCAATATTTCGTTGGATTTGATTTGGTCGTTTTTAAAAAAAAGTTTTTGGAGCATATGTAAACAAATATACGGTATATACAAATTCACTCTTTTTTTTGGATACTATGTCGAGGCTCGTGAAAGAGCTAACACAGAGAACATGTAGCAAAGGGAGTAGGAGAGAAGAGAGGCAGGGGAGGGATGCACAAAACCGTGGAGAACTAGAGACATTAGGACATCTGTGTGAGAGGGATGGGGTGGGGTACACAGGGTAAACAAGAGGTGGGTTTGGGGTGGATTAACAGGGGTAAAAATGATCATGTTTTGGATGGGGTAAGATATGAGATGGTGATGAACAGCTGTTTTGAAGACCTGGCGGGACGCGTGGGATTAAAGAGTGTGTGGGAGTTTGTTCCAGAGGTGGGAAAAAAGAGGAATGAAAGAGTGAAGGTGAGCAGTGATTGATTTTGGTAGTTTTACCAGAAGGCGGTTGCTGGTGGACCATGTGTGCCCAGCAGAAATCAGGTGGGGAGGGGAGGAGAGGGAGAACAGAGCACTTGTTTGTCCGGGAGCTATCTCAGCCACCCTTTCAGCGAGGAAGCTGAAATTTGAGGACAACAGTGAAGATGTATGTTGGCAAAGAAGTTATCTGTTATTTTTTGATTAATCAATCAATTAATTAATTACTTAGCTATTATTGATTTTTAAATGTATTTATTTTCTTTCTCATCTGGGCAATATCTTTGGCACCTTTTGAGCAAGGAAGCTGACAGTTGGACACGACAATGACGAAGTGATTTGGCTATAAAGGATATTTTTAACTTATTGATGTATCAATTAATCTATTAATTGTTCATTTTGCGATGAATTACTTAATTTTCAAAAAATTACAGATTTGGATTAAATGGTGGTGGTATGCCATAAGCCAAATGATTAAAAAATTAATTCTTTTACGATTATTTCTATATTTGAATGATGCAAGTAATCAATTAATCACTGCACATCGCTCACTCCCAATTCTGTCTTTATGTGCTGCATGGCGGCACTGTCGGATGCCAGAGGGCCCGGCAATGTCGCGTGCTGGAGGATTTATTATTTATTTATTTGGCATGGGGGCGGCATACTTTGAATGTACAATGTACATCTACTTGTTAATTAAATCTTTTCAAGTTACCACGATAGATTCCCTTTACTTTCGTGATTTTATATGCCATTTTCCATGCCAACTTCTGAGGTCAACACGTGACATTTTAATTCGCAAATGAAAGGGTGGGGGGGGGGGGGGGGGGGGGGTTGCAGATGGTGAGTGCTCACTTTTGCAAGCACCTCACACTGGCACAGAACTTATATTTAAAGGCAATGGAATGATGTGTACCAAGAAAGAATGGTTTGAGAAGGAAGACGTCTTCCCACCAGGAATTAAAGTGTTGTAGCATCGATGGAGCAAGTGCATTGCTGTGTCAATGTCAATCACGGAGGACAGCAATAAATGTTTGTACCAAAATACGAAATATAACAATACCATTGGTGTTGAGACAAAGCAGAGCTGGATACTAAGTGCATCCAACTGGAAACTCGAGGAAATAGAGTTGGATCAACAGATGCACCAACCAAAGCAGCATACACGTCAAGATCAAGCTTGCAGGGATCGGGCCTGAAACGGGAAGGAAAATGACAAAGCATGATTCTATAATGGAAAAAAGGCCAAAATAAATTATGAACACAAAATCAATTCAATCATTGTACACCGCTTTAGAAATACAACTAAATACATAAACATGTGTGTGTTGTGTGTGTGTAATTATATATATATATATATATAAATATATATATATATATATATAATTATATAATATATATATATATATAATATATATATATATAGAGCCTGGTCTTGGCGTAGTGGTTAGGTAGCGGCTTGGGATCAAAAAGGTCCTGAGTTCAAGCCCCGTTAGCCGCTTGAATTAATACACACCAGGAGGTTGACTCAGCCTGTATCCTTCCGAGGTCGGTGAAGTGAGTACCAGTGTACTGGCCCGGTGTATGCCCGGTTAAAATAGGTGTACCATATCCCTGTGTCATAAGAGGCGACCAGGGTTGCGTCAGGAAGGGCATCCAGCGTAAAACCTGTGCCAAATCATTATGCGGATCATAACGGATGATCCGCTGTGGCGACCCCAACGGGAGCAGCCGAAAGAAGAAGAAGAAGATATATATATATATATATATATATATATATATATATATTATACTGTTACGGTTGGGGAAATTCGCATTACACCATAAAGGTCCTCAGGTGAGATATATCGGTAAGTTCATGTTTAGTTAGCCCAAACCGTGTTTAGAGGGAATATATGTGATCCATTCGGGCTGCGATTCTTCAGTTAGTCGTTTTCTTTGGCTATTGTTAATTTGGTGCAAGAACAACAACGAACATCGCCACAACCAACATCACGATCACGCCATTCCTACACGACGCCAACAATCACGCCATTCACTACACGACGCACCTTCCACAACTACGTACACGTCTGCCACTCGCCATCAACGAGCACCGTGCGGTCACGATCTCCGCGGAGCGGATGAAAGGCGGAGTGCAACAGCAACTCCCGCTTAAATATCTCCGCCAAGATCTCCCGCCCAAAAGCCGCCGCTTTGGGCATGGGAGGTGCGATTTGAGCCAGGGGTAAAAGGTGAAAAGGTGGGGCCTGATTTTGGGGGAATGATCCCTGGCCCGAGCCAAAACTGACTTTCCCCGTCCCCGCACGGCGCGGGGAGGGGAACGCGAGGGCACGCCCCTTTTTGGGAAGCTTCCAGAGGAGGTGGAGACAGAAATGGGGCGGGACAAAGGGGCGGAGCGGCCCCTACAAAGGCGTGGGTGTGGAGAGTTGGAGGCTGGAGGCCTTGGTTCGTTCAAGCGATTGACAAAAGGCGTGGGCGTGAATGTCGACGGACGTCGTTCCTTTCCTGTTCCCTTGCCTGAAGGGAATTGTGGAGAGTTGTGGTGATCGTTCCTGTCGGGGTTCTGTTCGTTCGTCCGAGCTGTGGGCGGACGAACAGTGCAGGTGCGCGCACGAGCCAGTGGACCACGCCGGGGGGACTCGGAGTTACGGTCGCAAGGACTCGACGCGCTAGGGAAGGCGTGACTTCCATTTATTTTGGGTTTTGTGTAAACGTGTGTGTGTGGCGCAGTCTGGAAAAGAGAGGTTAAGTGTTGCCGTGTAAGTCAATTCGGTTGTAGATCTGCGTTGGTTCTTTGCTTGTGTTTTTCTTTACATGAACGTATACAGTGTATTGCTTTTGTTCCTTTGTTTTATTGTATATACGTGCCTTCCGTGAATAAATGTGCTGTCCGATTGTTCCCCGTTTTGCTTCGTTTTTCCTTTTATTGAACTCCATCTTGCATCACGTAAGGGATTGATAGTGGGTTTAAAACACCCGGTAAATAATCTGAACTCGAGGTCGACGATAACTCCGCTCGGTTATCCCTGCAGCACGGAAAGCCGCTTAAGCGGTTCGTGTCCGAGTCGACCTGCGGCGTGGTACAACTCCTCGGTAGCTACTCGCGCGGGTACTTAGGTATATCGACATTCGGCGATTCACCTATTTCGCGCGGGTAGAATGCGGCTGGGTTGTGGTGAGGTTAAACCCCCCGTGGCTAGCTCCTTGGCGGTAGTTCCAAGAGGGTCACGACTGAATTGTCCGTTCCGGTGGGCGACGTGTCGCGATTCGAGTTACGTGGCCGATCGCACGCCGGAGGGCGCGAATTCGCAACAATACATATATATATTATATTTTGTATATACATATATCTATTATATATATTATACATATATATCTATATACGTCATCCCACGTTTATCGCGGGGTTTACGTTCCAACCCCCCCCCCCCCAGAATAAGTGAAAATCCGCGATTAATGGATGCTCTCAAAAAATGCCCAAAAATGCCTATTTTTTTAATAAACGCGGTGTATAAGCACGATTGGGTTTGATTTCTATATTGCGAATGTTAAACGCTGTGCGGTGTATTAACACGATTGGGTTTGATTTTAATCGAGTGAATATTAAACGCTGGCGGTGTATAAACATGATTGGGTTTGATTTATATCGAGTGAATATTAAACGCTGGCGGTGTGTAAACACGATTGGGTTTGATTTATATCGAGTGAATATTAAACGCTGGGCGGTGTGTAAACACGATTGGGTTTGATTTATATCGAGTGAATATTAAACGCTGGGCAGTGTGTAAACACAATTGGGTTTGATTTATATCGAGTGAATATTAAACGCTGGGCGTGTGTAAACACAATTGGTTTGATTATATCGAGTGAATATTAAACGCTGGGGGTGTGTAAACACGATTGGGTTTGATTTATATACGAGTGAATATTAAACGCTGGGCGGTGTGTAAACACAATTGGGTTTGATTTATATCGAGTGAATATTAAACGCTGGGTGTAAAACACGATTGGGTTTGATTTATATCGAGTGATATTAAACGCTGGCGGTTGTGTAACACGATTGGGTTTGATTTATATCGAGTGAATATTAAACGCTGGGCGTGTGTAAACACGATTGGGTTTGATTTATATCGAGTGAATATTAAACGCTGGGTGGTGTATAAACACGATTGGGTTTGATTTATATCGAGTGAATATTAAGCTGGGCGGTGTGTAAACATTGGTTTTGATTTATATCGAGTGAATATTAAACGCTGGGCGGTGTATAAACACGATTGGGTTTGATTTATATCGAGTGAATATTAAACGCTGGGTGGTGTAAAACACGATTGGGTTTGATTTTATCGAGTGAATATTAACGCTGGCGGTGTATAAACACGATTGGTTTTTGATTCATATCGAGTGAATATTAACGCTGGGCGGTGTATAAACACGATTGGGTTTGATTTATATCGACTGAATATTAAACGCTGGCGGTGTATAAACACGATTAGGTTTGATTTCTATCGAGTGAATGCTAAACGCTGTGCGGTGTATAAAACGATTGGGTTTGATTTCTATCGAGTGAATGCTAATGCTGTGCGGTGTATAAACACGATTGAGTTTGATTTTCTATCGAGAGTGATGCTAAACGCTGTGTGCGGTGTATAACACAGATTGGGTTTGATAGGCTCTGATGTTGGCTTGTCTTCTTTGATGTAGCGTATGGTCGATTCATTAAACCGTAATGCGTCCAACTGCGGCAAACTTTTTTCCTCCGAAGCATATCGAGCACCTTAACCTTCTCCTGGAGCATCAGGATTCGTCTGGCTCTTCGGTTCTTGCCAGAAGCCTTAGAAGGTGCAGGGCGTTTGGGCGCATCGTAGGGCTTGGAGAAAAACGTAGAAAATATTCGAAGTTCACAAGCGAAACACTCAAGACAGCGACACGCGATGAACTGAAGGATTTATATTTTATATTTAATATATTATACTGCGATATCCGGGGGAATCCGCAGAAAAATTAGTTAGGTTCCAAGGAAACCCACGATGAAGCGGGGGCGCGATAGGTGAACCGCGATATAGCGGGGGATTACTGTATATACATATATATATATTATATGTTGTTGTTGTTCGTCTTTGGTGCTCCCGTTAGGGGTCGCACAGCGGATCATCCATTATGATCCGCATACTGATTTTTGCATAGGTTTTACGCCGGATGCCCTTCCTGACGCAACCTGGTCGCCTCTACGCACACAGGAATGGTACACCTATTCTAACCGGGGCATACACCGGGCCCAGTCACTGGTATCACTTCGCCGAACTCGGAAGGATGACAGGCTGAGTCAACCTCCTGGTGTGTATTAATTCAAGCGGCCAACGGGGCTTGAAATCAGGACCTTTTGGATCCAAGCCGCTACCCTAACACTACGCCAACAGGCTTTTATAAACATATATTACTGTATATATATATATATATATATATATATATATAATATATATATATATATATATATATATATATATACACATACTATATATTGTTGCGAATTCGCCGCCCGCGGCGTGCGAACGGCCACGTGACTCGTCGCGGAACGGCGCCCAGGACGGACAATTCTGGTCGTGACCCTCTCGGACTACTCGGGAGCTATCACGGGTGGGCCTTTCGACCTCACCCACGGATCGTGCCATTCGGCCACCCGCTGTGGGATAGGGTTGTTCGCAGACTCGACCTACCGTAAGTACCCACCGCGGATGGTACCGGCGATCGACACTCGCCGCAGGTCCGACTCCGGACACGGGCCGCTAAGCGTTCCGTTCCATGCTTCGGGATAACCGGCGTGTTATAGCGTCGGGCTCGCACGGTTTCCAATTAGTTATCGGGCGTGACAAGCCCATACGAAGCCTTAGTATTCGATAAGGCAAGATGTAGAATTTCGAAACAAAGGAAAGGGACGCAGCGAAAACGGGGAGACTAAGAGTTCACATGACAAGCACTTATTTTCACACGACACACGTGATGAAGCTACACAGTATAAGCATAGCTAGAAGGAACTGAACAAAAGACAAATGATGACGCAGAGTAGTACAACCCGACTAAGACCGAACGACTCTTGACGCAGAGACGTTACCGCCGTGCCTATGCGGGCAAAACTTAAGCAGTTCTATCTTTGCAAGGACCAGGGCTGACAAATGTCCATATCAAAAAACCCCGCTAAAGTGAGAAGTAATGGTGGAGCTTCTTATGCGTGGTGGAAGTCCCTCGTCGCGAGCGTTCGCCGTTACGATTGTGGATGTGCGCTTGGCCGTAGACTGCCTCGTGGCCTCTTGGCCGTGGGTAGCCGAGTGCTCCTCCCCTGCGTGTACCTCGCGGCGCCTGCACGGTGTGTTGGCCGCGTCGACGCGCCGGTAGCTCGGAGTTTTCGTCGCGCTATGACACAGCGCGGCATGAGATGCGTGGGGGTTGAAGAGCGTGTGCCGGCGAGAGTCTGGGAGAGGGCGAAGATGGGCGTACGGCTGCCTTCCGCACAGCTGGGGGTCTTGAGAACTGCTCCCAATCATATGAGACCACAGCTCGGCCTCCGAGACGGACGCGAAGCACGGAGAGACGGGACATGCTGAGCCAGAGTCAGGACTCGACGAGAGAGAGGACATCCCACATAGGCAAGAGTGCGATGCGACCGCAACTGCTTGTCGCCCGTTCCGACGTTTTTGTTGAATATCCCGGCCGCCCGCCTGCTGCCTGCTTACCGCCCGCTTTGCTCCACGGCCCTCTTCGGAAAGGTTCTCGGAAGATGGGCGGTTCCCTCTGCTCTGGCCGGTGGGCGGGGTCGACAGAGGGGTGGGGGGGGGGGAGGGGGGGGGGGGGGGGGGGGGGGGGGTGGGGGGGAGGGTGCGGGGGGGGGGTGATGCGGTTCTCGAGCAATGGGTGGCGGGTGGGGGGGGCGGGGGGGGGGGGGGGGGGTGGGTGGGGTGGGGGGGGGGGGGCGGCGGCGGGGAGCTGGCGTTTTGGTGATTGTTCTTTATTTGTTTTTTGTTATGCGCTTTTTTTTTTTTTGTTTTTGTATTTGTTTGTTTTCATTTATCTTGTTTCTTTTTTTCTTTTTCTTTTTTTGGTTTTTTTCTTTGTCGGTTTTTTCTTTTTTTTTTTGGCAATATATGTGTTCTCATTTGGTAAACTTATTCATGAGCGGGTATTAATTATTTTCCTGTTTTGTTTTTTTTTTTTTTTTTGTTCTTTTTTTGCTTTTTTTCATTTTCTTGTGTTGTTTGTTTTTTTATTTTTTTTTTCTCTTTTTTCTTTTTTTTGTTCTTGTTTTTTTTCTTTTTTTTTTTTTTTGTTTTTTTTTTTTTTTGTCTCCGTGTTTGCGGCTTTTTTTTTTTTTTTTTTTTGTTTTTTTTTAATTTATTATTTTTTTATATTGTTTTTTGTATTTTTTTTTATTGGTTATTTTATTGTATTTAATTATTGTTTTTTTTTTTTTATCTTTTATTTATCTTTTCTTATTATAGTTTTGTTTTTCTTGCATGTTTTTTCTCTTTCTTATGTTATTTTTATTTTTGTTGAATTTCTATCATTTTTTTATTTTATTTTTTTTTTTCCCTTTTTTTTTTCTTTTGATATATTATTTTCTTGATAGGTTTACGGTGTTTTTTTTTTGTGTTTGTGTCTTATATCTGTTATGACTCTATTTGTTATTCTTTTATATATTTTTTACTCGTTTTTTTTTTTTTCTATTCCTTTTGTATTATCTTTGTTTTTTTTTTGTTATTCTTTGTTTAATATTTTGTTTTGTCTGAATTTTCCATCTTAGTTTCCGTTTTTATTTTCTATTTTTCTTTTTATTCTTTTTTTTTTTTTTTTTTTTTTTTTTTCTTATTTTTTGTTTTTTCCCTTTTCCCGTCTTTTTTTATCTAGAATCCAATTTGTCCTTCTGATGTTCGTTTTCATTAGTTTTCTTTCTCTAGTTTGTTGTTTCCATTCTATTTGGTTTTTAGTTTTTTCTTTTTTTCTTTTATGTTTATGTTTTTACCGTATCGGTCCTGATGCTGAAAATTCATAGGTCATGTCGTGGTCCCCAAAGATAAATAACCTGAGGGTCTGAGTAACTAGCTAAACAAACTCACCACCGACGACTTAAATAAATTGCCGCGCGCTAGACAGAATGCGGGGCGCCACTCATATGTACAGTACATCTTAACCTTAACCTTAAATAATTTACACTAAACCATGGCCCAGGATCAATGACTCGCAGGAAAAAGGTAAAAGTCAACCGGCGCACGGGCCGCGACTGTGCATGCCCGTTGTTGTAGCTCCAACAGGACAGTTCTCGCAGCGTGCAATAACTGTTGCTTAGATCCTGGCGCACATGGCAATGAACAAGGGGGGGCAAAGCATTGACGGGTGCATGTGTGAACAGGGTCAGTGCGCATGGTAATGGGCAAGAGGTAGCAGCAAACACAGCCGGCAGACGAACTGGCCGGCACAGGTTGAAGCACAGCAGCTGCAAGACGATCCGCCGCCTTTTCCTTGCAGTGGAGGTTTGGTGGAGGGATGCGGTGGTGCTGGCCACTCGGAAGCGGCTCGGACCTACCCTAACGCTCTCCTCACCACCTATCTGCCTTTGCCTGTCACTGTTACCTACCCACTCCCTTAATTTCTAAAAACCGCAATTTAGCCCCAACTTATTATCTTCCAAAACGAAGTTTTTGCAAGATATGTATAGTCAGTCTGTATGTTTTTTTGTTTTCTGTAATCACGAAAAAAAAAAATTCTGCAGAGCACAGTTTCATGGAAATTTTGTAACTTCGCTATATCAGAGGCGTATGGAGGTCCCTTTCAGCGCATAAAAAGTTTTGAAGTCAAGGTCAAGGTTCAAGTCACTTGTCGCAAATCAGCGGTAATCGACGAAACCCTCATTTTTTGAGTATTTTGATCGATCGTCTTCAAACTTCATGGAAATAGTTCATGTCGCTGGCTCAGCTGATATTTTTGGTGCGATTGGCCTTGACCTCATGTGTTTTTTTTTGTTTGCTTTTGTTTTTGTGTCTGTAATCACGTATAAATCACTCTGCAGAGCAACTATTTTCATTGGAAATTTTTGTAACGTGCATATCAGAGGCTAAGAAGTCCCTTTCAGCGTATACAAATTTTGAAGGTCAAGTCACAGGTCAGGTCACTTTGTCGCAAATCAGGGAGTCGACGAAACCTTATTTTTTGAGTAATGTGTGGATCGATCTTCAAACTTCATGGGAATATGTTCATGGTCTGTGCACTCAGCTGTTAATTTTTGGTGGCGATTGCCTGATCCTCATGGTTAGCGCTTAGTCAAACATATTTGACCCCAAGGTCAATTTTCAAGTTTTAGGAACACTATGTGTAGTACCTCAAATTGAACACCTCGATAGAGGCTTTCTATATATCAAGCTTGAGACATATGACGTCATTGGTGACGTTATGAGCAAACGCATATTTTCACTGTTACCTTGCTGTAGAAGATTCTCATCGGATCTTCTCGTAGGCAGTATATTCTTAGAGGATCGTCCTGTGATAGCAGCTCTGTTCACCTCAGTGTAGCCTTAAAAAGTCACACTGTGTCACCTTTTGGCAAGATACGGGTCTAAGGGTGACATTTGTTTTTTTTTTTTGTTTTTTTATATTTTTTTATTTCCCCACTAATTTCGTCCCCTAACCCCCTTTACTGTCCTGTTCTAACCTATCATCCCCTAGCTACCCAACCCTACGTTCCCTTCCCGGAGGGAATGAGGAGAGCTAGCGTCATGTGTCGAGGCCCAATTCAGCCTTATGGATGAGCCTCCCCAGTACATCACGATCTTTAACCAAGTGGTACAGCGGCCAAACGCGAGAGCGGAAGGGATGGAGGTGTCGAGGCTGTACACTCCGTAACTTACCGCCTATCCATTAACTTTAAACTCCCCGGGTCTTTCAAAAATCGCTCTCGCTTAACTATCGTTTACACACAATATCCCGTCCTGTGTTGTGTCACCTCTCAAATTTCGGGACTGCGGCCCCCCCAATATTCTCCGTGCTCAATCGGTCTCATGGCTGGGATGCGTGGCTCCCTTGGCAGGCACTACCCTCTGCCGATTCCCAAACGATGGCACCCCGGGGCACTACACTGCCTCCGAGCCTACCAGCTCCCTAAACACCGGGGAGTGCCCTCC
>CM068955.1:13506213-13520920 GCA_035128595.1 Eptatretus atami
TTTTCTCAGTAAAAGTTATTATCGTATTACTTTGACCAAAACGTGACTAGACATTGTCAGAAGGATTAAATTGACCAATTTCAACTATTTACCTTTGTTGCATATATTAACCCCTTCTGGATGTTTCATATTAACCCTTTGAGTACGTTTACTGTTTCTACCTCTTGCTGAGAATTGAAAATTCAACCCAGCCCTTGGCAGCTGCCTACCACTGAAAGCTTAGAACATGGGTTTCAATAGATTCATGAACCAGCTAGTTGAACTAGCTATTTTAGCTACGACGTCTAGCTGTCCACCTTACAATGGGGCATATTTCTCATCTGTCTTCGAATGCCTTTGTGTTGTAAATGATTCTCGCTGGATATGAACGATGAACATCTCTTCTCTGTCACATTTGTTCTCATCAGGGCTCATCATCTTCTTTCATCCAAGATTATCCATTCTTCAAGCTTGCCTTGAGCTGTTTTCACTTCAGAACCAAAACAGTTTGACAGGGGATAAACATAGAAACACACCAACCGTGAGGTACCCACGGGAAATGAGTGTTCTTGTACCAATAGTTTTCTAATTCGCTTACCGTTGGTTTGAATATACTGTATTGCATGATTAACCTGTCTTGTTCACGCAATTGAGAAACAAAGAATTACAGTATTCTCCATTCACACATTTGCCTTCAACTTTTTGACACAGTTTCTGTTTAATGCCGTTCATACTCATCAACTCTCTGCTAGAATCAATTGGCTGATCTTGCTCAGTATACTAGGCCCTACTTTATTCAAAAATATAGACAAGCATGATTTATGATAACGAAGTCATTGGCAATTAAGTCTGTACAAGTTCACCATGTACCCTGTTCATGTGAAGCATCGCCAAAGTCTCCAACTTTTTGCCTTCTCACAATGGTGTCTCCGGTCTTTTGTGCCGACAAGGATCAGTTTGCGCTCGCCCTTTCTATTCCTCTCCTATTTCCACAGACGAACATTACCTTGTGATTCACCGTGTTGCGAGAAGATCTGGTGACATGAGGTGACATAGTGTTTTTGTTCCTCAAGTTGCATTATTCTAATGTCTTGGCACGTTTTGTCCACGATTTCTTTTCTTGTAGTATTGCGGCATCTGCGGTGATTTCGGCTGTTTCTCAAGAAATGTATCTCGAAATGACATCTCTCGGAGACGGTCGCAATGTCTTCGATTGTATGTGTCATGCATACAAGGCCGTGGGTATCCATGTCGGTTATTGCTGCAAAGGTACGTAATGTCTTCTGACATTATTTTCACAACCAAAGTCAGTTTGGGATGATGACTCTTCCTTTTTTTCCCGAATGGATGTCAGTGAGTTCTGCCGTGGTGGACTTGATGATCCTACTTTAGGTGAAGGCAAGTCAATGTTCACATTTTGAGTGAATTCCATGGTGTATAGTATCAGATTATAATATAGCCAGTTAAGTGTACACTTTAGCGACAACTTCGGGGGGGGGGGGGGGGGGTCAACAATTCAATTTATTCCATTTACCCATTTATCTTACTGAGATTGTAAACGATATTAGGCTACTACTAGTGACATGGGCCATAGTTCGAAACCATCCCCCTGGGATTTTTGCCGACTATATTTTGATAGCCTTGTTATAGTCTTTTGAAATTGCTTGTCTGCAGCAGAAGTTTGGTGGATAAGAAGTATAGGCTATTGTTAACTGTACCTGTGACGCAATTTTGAAATTTTAGAATGGGGGGTGGGCGTGACATTTTCTATTTTCTTGTGTCTTTTGGTGATCTGCGGAATTTCACCTTGCTGTATTTAGAAGCTGTCTTATTAACATGAGAAATTTAATTGACCAAAGTCAATGACGTCCACGTGAGTATACAGAAATGATATTTTTTGAGCATTTTTCTCCTCTCTCTGACATGTTGTTATACGAGAGAATTAATTTCAAGATTGCTCTCATTATCACACGGATTAATGTTCACTCGCTTGTCACTTATCCATTAACCATCGCTATTAAATTTAATGAAGTGTCAAATTTGAAATGATACGTTTTTATTTGTGCTGTGCAAAATATTAATTTTCCAATTATCAAATCTCAGCATTATTGGAAACATTCAAGGATTATTGGATATCTGATAAACAATAAATCACCAATATATAGTGTCCAGGTTCTTCTAAAGCTTTCAGAACAAGTTTTTTAACTTGTGACATTGTTATATTTTGCAAATGGTACATAGAGTTTCTACAGACTAACAACCGTTCATGTGGTGAACTGTGGCGTGTTCTCTTATAGTTCCAATGTACTGGCTAATATAATACACGGAACTTAGCCGAAGCCAAACATGAAACTTATCCTCGTATCTTCAAATGACTCTTCAAAATTCTCACTTCTTGGAAGTCCTCTCCCTTCATCCTCTCTTCGGTTGATCGTCAAATCACAGATCTTCTGCATCAATCTCCTCGTTCCACGGAAATTCCATCGCCATCTAATGCACCACGTGCCATCTGGCTTTGGTACTCGGGAGCCTGGTCTGCCTGCACCGACCTGTGCTTGGTTAATTAGCCTCGTATGTGATCGCAGTGAGCCCGGCATGGAGGTAGATGTCAGTCCACTCCTTGTAATGGTCAACAATGATCCAGATTTTTGGCTGTGAACTCCCAGAACTGCTCGGGTACGTAGCTTGTTGTTTCAGTTGTGACTTTCTTCTGTACAACAACATGGGAGTGCTCTACGTCCTGATAGCAGATCACTCACTCGGTGAACTTCCTATTGAGAGGAACTGTCGGCCAAGAATCGGTATGCATCTTTAAGTCTTAAAGGAAGCAGCTTCCCCTTTGTACGATGAACTCTTTGTTGTCGCACCCGAAATGCATGCACGCTGGTGAAGTGCTGACGATATCTTCCAGCTTTCTGCGGATTACACGATGAGTCACATCCGTCGTTGTTGCAACTCTGTGTCAATAACACTCGCTGTTTGAATATCTGCGCAAATTCAGCGAAGACAAGAATAACATCTGTGTTGGTGATCTAATTACATATTGTGGGAGTAGATGTGGATGTGAAGCCACATGTAGGCCGTGCAGAACATCCTTGTGTCTGTTCTCTTGGATCAATGTCAGCTCCTCCAATCTCTGATTCAGGTTTACATCTGAGCTTGTGATGGATGTGAGTCTCTCTTCAAGACAACAGGATTCTTCTTTCGGACCAGTTTTGCGGATCTGTTGGCGTTTTCCATTCAGCAGGAAGCAGTTTTGTAAGTTGTGTTTTATTCTTTGAGTTAGCGACTTCTTCCATTTCCCGGTGGATCTTGGTAAAGGGACTCTTGATTAGTGCGTTGACGATGTCCGTCTGTGTCTCTCTTGCTTCTTTGTCGAATCTCTCTGACGTATCAGGTCACAGAGCTATCCGTCGTACTTTGGGAAGGTGTGCGACACCTTTCAGCAGCTCCAAATGTTCTGGGTGGAAATTTGGTCTGTAGTAGCGGCATTTCATCGATTATGTATCGATCTTTCATTGGATCGGTCGGTGTGACAAGTTAGCTGTACTTCCGGGTATGCATTAGCTTGCTTGTCGTTTCGTTTGGGGTCCTCGTGTAGCTGTGCAGAAGCCATGATGGGCCCCAGATGGATAATGAGGACCTTTTCATGCTTTGTGTGATTTAAGGCAGCAATATCATTGGCCGCAAACAACATTCTGATCTGCAAAACATTCTTAGTTTTTTTTGTCTGTCCCTGTACTTTAACTGACTTTGCTAGTTCGCAAAGTTTTTGATTTCTGTTTTCTTGATGGTTCATGGAAATCTTTCTTTCTTGATTAGCCTTTTCTTTTACAATGCGTCTCGTGTAATATTTCCCACGATTGTCTCGAATAGAAGATCTGTCAACTCCGGGTGGAACTGGGTATCCTGATGACAGACTAAGAGGCTCTTTTCCTCGACATCGAGAAGGGTTATGAGCTTGTGATGGCGATCAACACCTTGCGACATGGTTTCATGCGGAGTATTTCTGGGTCCTGTATATCCTTGTGTGTTGACCATCCTTGACTCTCCTTCCTGTCAGTTCCATGGTGGCTTGGACTAGACCTGCGCCACGAGTGTTTGGTCATACACCATCTGTAGTAACAGAATATTTCTGTGAATCCAATAATTCCCCTTGTGAGATTTGGCATGTCGATGATGGTTTGTTCAATGGTAAGATCAACTGCATTTCTACGATGACTTACTCGGATTCTGTTCACATAATCCATTTTAACCGCAAAAGTTCTTGAGCTCCAGGGCTGGAACTGGGAGGTTTAGGGATCCTCATGTATACCAGTTGTTATCTTTGCATAATTTTGGTCGGTCATAGCTGAAAAAACATGCGCACAAGTTTCAAGACACCACAGATGAGATCCATTGTTTCTTTGGTTGTTTGAGAAACATCAAGACCAGCCTACCCTTTATCCATATAATCAACCAAAACTGAGTGGTTTTCTCCCTTGCGAACCTTTTCCTTGAAACTGTTTGTTAGAGCTCAGCGAGCCGGGTGCAGCTGTTGTTAGCCGAGTTTCCGATAGATTTCTCTAAGGGCCCAGTCACACTTGACTTTAGCCAGTTAGCGTTTTTTGAAAAAATTTGTCTAAAACGCTTGGCAGATGTCGAATACGTTCTGGGTAGTTTTTGAACATTCGAGAGACGCTGACCACTGCTACGTGTGTCGTGGCTATTTCACGTTGTAGCTTGCGGTTGTCTCAATTTAGCATGCTTGAATTTTATGACCATGCCCGTATGACTCACCACGTATCCTCTTGTGGCCTTAGTTGTAGGCGGTTATTCAGCGATCTGACACACGTCGAAACGTAATTGTAAGTTTAATTCATAAGTCGAAACACGTCAGGGTAAGTTTAGTGTACAACTTATTCTTAACTATGAGACGTTGTAGGGTTCGGCGATCGTGACACCGTCGCAACACGTTTACTTGTAAGGTACTCATAAGTCGAACACGTCAAGTGTAATGGTTAGCCGTCAGTGTTCAGACTCCCTGTTTTTTTTTTTTTAATATATTACTTAGGAATCTTAAAGATTTCGAAGTTATTGATGACTTCCGTCCTTGGCTTGTGTGGTGTGTTGTGTGTGTGTGTGTTTGTGTGTCGTGTTGTAGGCACGATAACTCGAGAACGAGAAGCTACCATCGGTCAATTACACCACGTGTTCGGAGTGATGGCTAGTGCTGATTAGATTTTGGTCAAATCGGTCAAGGGCAGTACAGTGAGTCAACATTCATTTTGATGTTTTGGTACAGTCATCGTAGAAACTTCTGGTTATGCGTTCGCTCCTTCTCTAGAGACGCTTTTATTAGACAGTCGAGGTCAGTTGACGATTTGTAGGTACCATCTATGACTGTTGTTTTTTTCTCGTTATGACGGTCATTGTTTGCCACTTCGGATTTCTAGTGCGGTTATATTGTAATTCGTTTGAGCGGCAGTATATTTATTTATACTGATAACCGCATAGAATCGAGTGTCGACATCACCTTCCTACCAAGAAACAAAAAAAAACAGTGGTCTGGAACCTGATGCTTAACCATTACTGACGTGTTTCGACTGATGAGTAACTTACAAGTAACTTTTTGTTCACTGTGCCACGATGCAATAGGTGCGTTACACTTATTTCCATCGCATGCGGACGGTGAGGCATCGGCAGTGACGTTCGTAAATGTTTAACCGTTTAAAAGTACAGACTACTCACTTTACTCGACGTGGATAGCCCTACTTAGCATTCTTCACGTATACCAAATCCTATCGTATTCGACCGTTTGCGCCAGCCGTTTTAGATGCTTTTTCTGAGGCGCACGTGCAGATCCAAGTATGCTCCGATGTTGCCACTTCCATTTCTCCGGCGGTTATGATTTAATATGTGCGCAGCTGTAAGGCTAGCCCGTTGATACCGCGGCAGATCGTGGCAGCGCCTATGCATAGTTAGACTATGTATGGGCCTAGGGGAACGCGACAACAGGCTAGAGCTTCTTGGTATAAGTTTCTTATAAGACACCGAAACGTTCTGTGTCCCGTTTACTAATATGTTATGGCATCGCGAACTGTTAGAATTACGTCCGAATCGTTTAAAAAAAACATTAAAAGTTCAGCGTAAGCACGTTTTTAAACCATACATTTGATAAAACTTTTTGCTTTGCGGTAAAACGTCAAGTGTGACTAGGCCTTTACTTGATTATGAATAGCGTTGCAGGAGGCTCTTGTTTCGTCTCCAATAATCTGCCCCTCTATCGTCTCGAAAGCCCTCAACAACAGACGCATAATGGTTCAGTGTTGGCCTGTGACCGCAATGCTTGTTGTAATGTTTACCGGACATCACTTTGTTATGACCCACTGGCGCAGATTCCAGCTTCACTACTTTTCCGTCAAAGCCGCTGGATGAAGCCGTTTTCAAGAGCACCAGATATGCCAGGTAGTGTGAAAACACCATCCTGACAATTACGTCTTCAACAACGTTTATTTTCCTACAGAGCATATGCTTTTTTTGCCACGCCGGATCAAACGTCACATTGTGTAGTGCTGGCCCACTCTCTGGGATGCTGCCTGGGAAAGTTCAGGAGGTGGTTGGACAGGGACTTTCGCACGGGGCTTCACGGGAGCATGTAGTCAACTGTGGATAACACATCTGTCATTTTGCTCTTCCTTCATGTGTACCACCAGCCCATCAGGACCTCTGGTCGTGTTCTGCGCAGTTGCCCTGCAATACCCCTGTTCGCTTGGGCCCAAGTTTCTGTGTCTGTTTGTGGGGCATCACGCATGGATAAAGGTGGTTCAGTCTTGGTATTGACAACACATGGCTCATCTCTTGGGATTGGTAACCCTGAGGTGCTGTTTGGACGGGGACTTGAATGCAAGAGGGGTTGCTGCAGGCAATCCTATCAAGAACTCTGGTTCATTTCCCATGGGCGTGTGTGTTGTACCAGTACCCGAGGGTGTTTTCTTCGTTCAGGTCAAATTGTCCGCATAGGATAACATTTTCCGGTGGGCTGTATTGAAGTGATAACGCCTTCTCTCCACTATGCTTCTTACACATGACCGTTTCCAGTTCAGCAAATGGAGAGTAGGACACGTGTCATTATGATTCATTAGAGTGACTATTTTTCGAGCCTACCATCATGCTTAGCTGTAATACCAGAAGAGGGTTTGGGCATGTCCATACCCTTTGTCAAAGCCTTGGCATTCTTTCGCAAGGATCAACCAATTTGTTCTTTTCGTCGCGCATCTTGCAATTTTCTTCCAGTAACCCCAGGAGAGAAAATCTTCATTGGAGTAGGTGGGTGGTCTTCCATAAGAAGAGCTCGGTTGAAGGTGCCAAGCATCTCTGTGGTTCTTCGTTGAGCAAGTAGTCTTCTTAGAGTGTGCTGCTTCTTCAAGGCGTTCAGGTCGGATGCAGACACCGCAAATGCAGACTCGATGGCCTGCTTTGAACTTTCGTCGAATAACAGTTCCTCCTGTATCGGTTGCCAAACTGTGATTTTGCTTCCAAATTTCTTCGTCACTTTGCTTTTTTGTAGTTTGAATTACATGTAATCGGGGCCTCTTGCTCAATTAAATGCATATCGCTCCTGAGCATTGACTCTTTCAGTTAGCCATGGTTATGCGTGTTCTCACATATGGTGACATGCTCAATGCAAGCTGCGATGAGCTTCTGTTGTTCCACGACAGAGTGTCTATCAGTTTTTCATTGCCGTCATCTGTGGTGATTGTTAGACCGCGGATGGTAGTGTGCTCCGGGCATTAATATCCACATCTTGTTTGCAATATATTGATCTTTCATTGTTCTCAGGGCTGCTTGATTTACCTTCTGCGGCTCTTGTAACACATTCACAAGCCTCTCTTCCTTCCCTTTATTTTTACGTGATTCTGTCGCAGAAGACTTTGTGTCGGCGGAATATATTTGCAGCCATTCTGAGGTCTGCGTCTCTTGGCGTACATGTACTTCATCGTCTAGCAGGCCTTTCTTTTAGAGCGGGACGTGTTGTGAAATTGGTTAACATCTGTGCGCTCTGTACACGTTTTTGTAGAAGTTTTTTTGTACCTCCATCAATATCATCAAGTTTCTGGTTTAGCTTCTTCTGTCGCGTTCCACTGTTTCTGTTATCTCGAGAAAACTACTCTGAGGGTCTACTTTTTTCTAATTGAGGTGTTTTATAGTGTATAATACAGGATAGCCTTCATGCGAATGTTTGGTTTAGACGTGACTGGTCCTTTATTTCAAGGGTTTTTATCTGTTTTTTCTTGTGGGCATTGAAAGTCTCATCTACATTGAAATACGAATCAATAAGCATCCCATCATTCACATTCTGTGTACTACATGTATGTGCGTGAGTTACGTGACAACAGAAATTATGCATAAGTTTAATAAGAATTCACAAATGACAAATTCAATTAGGTTTAAAAACAGCCTGAAAATGACTTTTTCGGAACTGACCGTCACGGTGACGTCATATAGTGGCCCTTGGTTTATTTTGGATTTCAGTTAGACTTGACCAACGGCAAGTAGGGAATTTCAGCGTCCTCCTATAGGAGATAGCGAAGATATTTACGGGACCAATTCCTTTTTCAGAGATGGGGGTGGGGTATGCGGGGGTGTCGACACAGCCACCGCATTTTTTTTTTTTTTTTTTTTTTTTTTTGCAGACACCGGATTTGCTGGGCATGAGAAACTCATGCTATCTGAACATTATCTACAAATCCCAGGGGGGGGGGGATGGGGTTACGGTGGCCATGGGCTTGAGTAATTAACATGATTTAACAATTAAATTGAGACATGCAGAGTAGAATTTTTGTCCAGAGAACAATGACTGATGCCTCTGTCGAATGAGCTTGAACCGTATAGGATTCTCATGAAAAAACATGATTCATTGAAGGCCAGATTAGTCTACATTAGCCACAGCAATCTATGATTAAGACTTCATTCTCTTTACATTTCTTAGGCCGCTGGCTAATCTTTCGCTTAGGCCTACATGATCGGGTTGCAAGCCCTTGGGTTGGTTTCTTGGCTTCAGTTTTCCGTAAGAGATGACACCTTAAAGGACAAACTCCCTTCTTTGCTCTAACTCAAGTTTGATCATCTAACTTAAGATTCATGGTGTTTGTATTGTTACTATTACCTTAAACTTCCTCTCTTTTATGTATCTCAGTCATATCATTTTGATTATGTTTTGGTTATGTTGGGATTAAAACTTCTGGAATTTTCTGTTGCATGGCTGAAGGTCATGAGAGATCAATTTTCCCCTCAATAATGAGAGCTCTTTGTTTTAAAAGTTGGTCTCATCTGGCGACAGCAAATTCTTACTTGGTAAATGGATTGTAGGCAAAAAACTTACTCTTTAGCAAGGTAAAATGGTTAGGTTGAAATTGATCAATTGATACTTTTGCATGTAGTCATGTTTGGTCAAGTTAATAGCGATATACTTTGTATGCTAAAAGCCGCTTTTGCCTTTTTGCGATTCTGCTCATAGATAAGGGTGTTAATTCTAATTCTGCTTGTATCACCTATCATGTCTTGATTATCAACACTTGTTATATTCGTATCTTAATTTGTGTTTGTGTCTTCATTATATTATTGGTTGGGTACGCAGTTCCATTTATACCATGGCCCTAGATTTTCACCTGACCCTTCCGAGCGTGACTTATGACCTCAACCTGCATCCGTGACCCCGATCAAAATGCTTCTCCTCCAATTTGTAGCCCGCCAACCCTTTCTTCTGAACCTAAATGTTGGTAACAACAATAAGAACTGTTCAGAATATGACATTCATGTCCTCCCCTAATTTTTGGGCCATTTGTTCATGGTGACACTGTATCGAGCAGATGAGCACTTTCGCAAGGAGTTGGCCGGCAGGCCCCAGTCATGTGTGCAAGGTCCATTACAAAAACTCTGGACAAGTATGTTCTGTCATGATTACTCAATCTCTTTTTGAGACATTTCTGCAATGGCACCCTACTATACTATTTCTTATTATATAATTATTTATAATAATACTATATAGATTATTATAATTTATAGTATATATTATCTATTATTATCTTCCTATATCCATCACTTGTTCTTTTTCTAATTAAACTAATCTGTTCCTATATAACATGGATACTTATCCTTTACTGGTTTTTATATGCGTTATTTTATGTATATATATATATATAGTTATATGTAATATATATATATTATATTAGTATATATATATATATATCGGGGGTATAGTGTACGGTCGTCTGTCTTCTGTTGTGCCGTGTCCTGTCCGCACTCTAATCCCAAGTTTTCAACTTTGCAGTTTCATATTTGGGTACATAGGTACAGATGTGGAGACGGAATTGTGTCGCGACCATACGTTCGTCATCAAGTGGTTGCAGGGTGCAACGGATGCTTGTTTTGCCATGTGTGCACAATGCTTATTACCTTCTGTTCTTCATAAATTGCTGTGTTTGATAATGTCTGTGTGTGCGTGCGTGCTGCGGTGTGTGGTGTGTGTGTGTCAGAATTTTTCGGCGTATTTGTGCTCACTTCGCTCTTGTTAATTATTATGTCATAGTTAAATTAACGCTTTGCAAGTCTAATTGATGTTTCCTATATTAATAGGTTCCATTTCAATACTACTTTTTTAAAATGAAGGCACAAAAAGTTTTCTGAACACTCCTGCTCGCTTTTAAAACTTGGTTCATTACTTTGAAGCTGTTCCAAGATGTGTAGTTATTTTTGCCTATTCCTAACCATTTCATAGTCTTTCAGAATACAGCATTATCATTAATTTATAAAAGTCCTTCTCAAAATCTGTTTGCTTCGTTTCCTTTGTTGTAGAAAATCATCTATCATTTAACATGACTTTTCTTTAATTTTCAAAAATCTATGAATTTTCCTCACTCTCAACCCAGCAGTTAAATATGTCTCATTCTTTGTGCAACTTAACTTTCTTTTATCATTTAATGCATAAGTAGTTTTTCTATAGATTACCCTTTTATATTCAATGATGTTGGTAAGCACTTAACCATTCTTTTCTTGGGACTTTCTTTATCAGGGGCTAAGGTGGTCTTTATGTTTGTTATGAGTCTTCTGGATTTTTAATCAACCTCAAAATATATCCAACGTCAGCTTCATCCAATTCTTTTTGAGTTGGAGATAAACATGTCAGGTAATACTTTTTCATATGTTGTCTTTAACTTCATTTTAAGTTTTCCATAAGTCAGTTGAGACATAGGCCCACCTACAAATTGGTTTTGCTCATTAATACATTCAGAGTGTTGTTTCATTCTTTGTATAATCAGGTGGATATGTCCTTATTGCTTTAGAATGAGGCCCCGCGAGGGCGAGTGATGTAAGCGACATTTTTTATGTCTGATGATGATAGGTTCGGGATGGATAGGAAGGGTTAATTAGTGCTATTATGCATTAACTCAAATGGCCGATTGTGCCCTTACATCACTCTCGTGGCCTCGTATCTCTTGGACATATTGAGATAGTCCTCCTCTTTTGCCTTCTTCATGAAAAGCATATCGAAATCCTAGTTTTGGCATTTTTAAATGGGCACTCAAGGCCGAACCCGGGGCTGTGTATAGGGCAGCGGTTCTAATCCGGTATCATTTTTATGATGACGGCTGTTCTAAAAGTCTCAAACAGCATCAGTCAATAATATACATCAGTTTTAGTACCAATCGTGATATTCTCAAGATTCTTCCATATTAACTTCTCTCAACTTTTAGCGTTGTGTTATAACTCTTATCGGAAATATGAGTTTTATTCAACTTGCAATAGAAACTTTCCTCTGAAGGAAGTTGTGTTCTTCACTTTCAATGATCATATAGTCTTCGGATATATTCCTTTGGATAAGAGGTCTTTCAAATTCTCTTCTTGATTGAAATGTGATTGTACATTCGGTTCGAAGTTTTAATTATTTGTGTTAGTTAGATAAATGGACTTGCGCATAACGAGTTGAATGTGTCAAGAATGATTATGGGTTTGGGGATGTAGTATTGTTTTTTGTGATGAGATGTATTTTTGATCGTGTTCAGAGATGCAGAATATCTCAGATGTCTTGAATAGTTCATTTATAATAGATGTGTGTCTGGTGAGCGTTGTTGTGAAGAGAACACAGGAATAAGTTTTGGCGGGCTTGTATGAGATTACACTGGGAATGAGCTGCAACCACACTTATTTAGCGTAAGATGACAATGATCCCTACTTTGACTCTCCTCATTTTCTCCTCACAAATATGACAAGAACTGTTCTTCTAAATTCCTTTTTCTCTTCCTTTGTTAATGCATTGTTTGAGCGTTTTCTATTCTTTTCTTTGTCTTATACATTTTTTTCATTGTCTTACAACTCCTCTGAAGCCATTTCCTCTATAAGTTCTGAATTGTAGTTTATTCACAACAGATGATTTGATTACAGAAACCACAAGGAGTATGTTTTTGAGATTTTTTGTGTATGTTATTTGGATTGGGAGAAACAGCTATCTATCTTTTCAAGGATATTTTCAAAGTGATATATCACAATGGCATGTTTGCTCGATTTGTTGTAATCTTTAAAGAATCTTCTTTCCTGTTTGTGGTATATTGATTCGGTTGATTGGTTGATTACTCAGTATTTTTGATGTTGATTAATCGTTCTTTCGTTTGAAAGACGTTGAGACATCTCCTTCAGATATATTTTATTGTTCTTTTGAAACTTGTGAGTTGTGCTTTTAGTCTTGATAAATTTTTCGATATAAGTATGTGAATTTTTTCCCGAACTATAACATGGTAAGGTCAATGTGTTTCCTCATTTTATAGTTTGAATTTTTATATTGACTTGTTTGTATCCGTTCATCCATACACATTAACAGATTAGATTATTCATTTTCTCATTTAGGAAATCTTTCTCAATGACATTTGGAAGTTGTAAATCTTTACAAGTGTGGTTTCTCGTATTTATAATGTTCACCTTTCGGTTTCCATTGTGGAGGATGTAAGTGCGTAGACACGACCTTAGAATTTATTTATCTTTGTTTGATATTAACAACCACTTTTTAGGTGTTATCTCTTTTGGTAATCACATAAGAGAAGGCTTAGAGGATTGATTTTAAGTGTGTATATCTAAAAGGACATTATTTTTTATAATTTGCAATCACGAGCTATGAGTGTTATCAAATTCTTGTTCTTGTCTCTGGAGTTTCATCGTAAACATCAATCTTTTACAAAATCTTGAAATGATGTGATTAAAGTGAGGTTCGTTCGCTTTATGGGGAGTAGGTTTCATCACGCTTTACCCATTCCATTTTTCTCGTTATAAACTGTTAAAGTTTATTCACTTAATGTGTTTTATTACGTTCGATACTTTGTTCAACACATCACGGGCCTTCATCGATGAGGGATGGGTTCTTTTCCCCCAGGGTCTTGAGCGAAACAATCTCTATTTTATATGTCCTTTTAAATGCCATCGGTGTTTTCAATGAGAGAAATTAGTGACCCTGTCCCTTCTTCATTCTTCTTGTTTGTGTGAATTGTGATTGAAGGTGTCTACTATAATGTTTTTTTTTTAAAGAATATCAATATTACATCTATCATGTTTTGTTTCTTGTTCAAATGGTGATATTTGTCTGAAAAGATTGAATGTGTGTTTGTTTGTTTGAAGGTGTTTTTTTTATAACATTTATATTAATGATTACAAACGTCACAGTACGTTGTATTCATCATATTTATATAGCAAAACTTTGCCGAAACTAAAATGTTCTTGATGAAAATTCCATTTAATTTATACATGAATCTGTGCTTAAAACCATTTTATTCACCAACTTTTTTTACTTACTAAATACAATGAATCAAGACACAAAAGACAAGTTTTAATCAATCTTTACATTTGTTAAAGATACTGAGAAATATGTCGAGGATGTAAAATTGAATAAAGATAAATATAACAACTATTGGATAAAAGCAGTTATTGAGAATAGTTTGTGTTCTTCAATTTCCCTCAGTGGAAGGGCTTTTAGTTTATCTGGAAGAACATCAATTAAAGTAGCTCGAGCATAAGTTTTTCCTCTCCTTCTGGCAATATATTCAAAAGGAGAAAACGCAATGAAACAAGAAAAAGTATCAAAAAAGAAAAACATTATGGATGAAGCTTTAGAAAGAAAAGATAAGACCATCTGCAATATGCAAGGAGAAATTTGTATTTTTTTCAACAACCCTAAAAATGTAAATCTTGATGAAATAAAGGATGTTAGTACGTCAGGTGAAATGACATTTCGTTCAGTAGTAGTTAATGACCATTTTAAAATTACCTTTAATATAAACAAGCTCGAATGAGCAAAGATCCTCGTCCTCTTCCAGGAAATCGAACAGGCATTAAGCAGAGATTAATTACCGCACATTGATACGATCACTTATGACGTCATAATCAATTTTCTTAATGACGTCATTCCTATTTTTGACATTTTTTGTTTCACAACCCAGAGTTTCAACGGATCTTCGTGAAACTTGCCGTATATTGCCAGAAAGCCACGCGCAGGCAGTAACCATCTCCGATTTGGAAATTCTCCTAGGAAAAAAAGTGACGTCATAATATCGCCGCTAAGAAATGCTATACCATTATCTCGAAATTAGGCAAGCTGTTTGAATTTTGTTTGCGGGAATCAAAAGCCGGGCATTAGCACAGATAATGTTATCGCAAACCTGATACATCACAATGAATCATTTCGTTTTTATGACGTCATCCTGAG
>CM068955.1:13575171-13588683 GCA_035128595.1 Eptatretus atami
AGATACCCAGGACCTCCGTATGGGGCCACAACCAGACCCGCCCCCCACCATCTGAGGGGCCAACAAGGTGTTCTGGCAGAGGGGCACCCTGGGGAAACTCTTCCAGGTATTACTGGTTACTCAAAGAATTTTCAAGTGAAAAGGTAAGCCAAACATGGACTCACACCATCTCTACTACACACGGAAAGATACAGGAAGTTGTACAGATAAGAAAGGAAATCTTACATAGTAAACATGTCTGTATGGATACTGGTTTTATAGATGATTAGATGCAGGCTATGTTCATAAGTTTATTTATAGATCAACTTGTGTTTATTCTGGAACTATAGCATATGCATAATCAGGAGAGTAGGGAAAAATGGGACTGATAAAATACCAGAGATAGTTGAACGCCATGAATGGGAAAGAATACTTGTATGACCGCTATATTGGAAATATGGCATCTCTATGAGCTCTTATTGATTCATTCTAGACATATTTAGCGGCAATGTTGAGATAAAGGAGCCAGCTGTACACCCACGCCACTTATAGTGCTCACAGTGATCTCCTCACCTTCGTTATTACATTGCATATTGTCAATAAGTTATTATATGCAATTTGAGTGTCTAGTATAATATAATATATTCCTATAATAAGTCATTGTTAAGCCAATTTAGTGGTTTCTTTAGACCTTACTTTAAAAATATTTATTGTTGCCTAGTAGTGTGTATATTGAGACTAGGTTATTAGGATTATCCTAAATAATTATTGTTTGCTACTATACGTGTTTGTGTATAGAAATTATCCTCTAAATAATATTGTATACAATTTGAGTAATTTCATATATACATTATAAGTTTATGATAGAATTACCTAAATCTATTATTGGCATACTGGCAATTAGCCATGTTGTTGAAATTACTCTACACAATACTATCTGAATAGAGGAAAAAAATTTACTATCAATTTATGTGAGGCCAATGGTATGGCAGCCAAGAAAGGACGTGATGCTTAACCTGGGCCACCAGTAGTCGGAAGAAGGTCTTCTCATTTGGAGGTTGTCAATTGGCCTGCTTCACGGCATTTTTGCATATTATAACCGCTATGGATAAACTTATATATACTCTAATAAATTGAAACCCCTTTGGTGGCGGCAGCCTGGGATGGCAAACTCAGCCGTCAAATGCGAGGCTGAGCCATCCTATTCAATCTGGTGAGCTTTAGTGGTGAAATGGCAAGATTATGGTCAAAATGTGACCAAAGGTTAGGGACAATTTGCAGGTAATCCATTGAGTGCTTATTTTATCGTCACTATCATATATTCCGATCCATAATTAATTACCATATTAAATATTTATATTTATCATATGTAGTGGATTCGAACTCCCACTTTTAAATAATACTCTTTAAATGCCTTTGGTTTTAAACTTCTGGTCTTCCATTGATGGCCACGAATTATTTGTTATCCCAGTAAGGTCAATTCCTTACCCGATGCTACCTCTAAAGATCTTCAGGCATGTTAAAGTCTATTCCCACCTCTTGTGTCCTGTGTTTCAGGTTCCAAAATGGTCCACCATTAGCCTGTAATAACTGTATACAGTGGCTATAAGCCTATCTATTGCCACATATGGGATCAATCATCTGGACTGTTTACAACCCATACATTCCACTTTCTTGATGAAAATAGAGCGAAACTATAAAGGCTGTAAGAGTTTCCATGTCACCTGTTTGGACTTATCGGCTGGCTCTCACTGTGATACCAAAGGCCAAGACCTTCCTTTCTCTTTAGATTATGGTGTGAAACTTTAAAAAGGGATTTGTGTCCTGCCAAACCATCCCACTAGTGATATTAACTTTTTGTACTTAATGGTGAGAATAGGGTGTTTCTTTTATGACTGTTAGGCCACTGATAAAAATTGAGCTTCTTGTCACATACCAATTAGGAGGTATTAAGTTATATAAACCAGAAATAGATGATTTGGAATTTTAGAGATATTGCGTTTATAAGGGGGAGGGAGTTTATTTGAATGTTAATAAATCTCAAGTTTTGGGAAAATAGGCTCATTTTACCTTTGTCGGTTGGGCTGACTAACAACGAACTACCGTTCCTGTGTTGGCATTTGTTATGGTCCTTCAATAGCATTTGCTTGCATTTTGGTTGTTGAATTCCCTCTTCTGTTGAGACTCTTCTTCATTACCTGGTCCGTAGTGAACGGGATCTTCACTTAGTGGGAGGTATTGTTTCTAGGCAGATTTAGAGGAAATTGGAACGTGCATTTTTGAGTAAAGGGATATGATGGGAGCACGAGTGTAGTAGGGGAACGTTAATGCGAGTTTTAGTAGCTGTCAGTATTGGTGTGAGAAATAAATAATGAGAATAGGAACATAATGTAATATGTAATGGGGTCAGCGGTCGGCATCCGAGTGTTTGAATGGAGTGAATTGTGGAATGCATGGTTGCGAATATTCGATATGAATTGTGGGAGGATGAAGTGATATCCCACCCAAGGAACCCAGAATATGGTTCAAAGTATGTTAATGGTTAGTTTGTGGTTAGTTAAATTAACCTAAAAGGATGTTAAGGTCCCAATTTTCAAGTTAATGGACTTTCAGGATTATTGCCTGAAAATCAAGTTTCGTTCACTCATCGGGTGGTGGGGGGGGCGTGTAGGTGTAGACAAAAAACCTTATATATTATGATAGATATTATATCCAAATTAACATAATTACGTATGAAAAGTCTCCACTCAATATATAGCTTGCATATTGTGATTTTCAATCTGAATATACCGAAATTGTACATTTCCCAATGCGCTCTCTTCATTTAGAATTTTCTCCACTCGGATCACGGTTAAAGGTCCCATATAGACGCCCCGGAACATTAGCCAATGATCGTGCTGACATCGTATAGCAAAATTTCGTCAGACTGTTCATGTGACCAAGCTAAGTTGTCTCAAGATTGCAGTCATTCCTTGCAGGGAGGGAAATCACCAGCAGTCTGAATCAGAATTTAATCGGTAATTTATGATGAATATGGGCCAGTGGAGGAACCGCTTCCCCAGTGTATTATTCACCCCAGGGGACAATGTAGCCGAAACGAAGGAAGTCCAAAACGTTTATACGTCTGTAAGATTGGGATAAAATGGAGAAGAAGTTCAAACAAATGGCTCGTCTTAGATGGTTCACGAACGGACGACGTTTAAGCCGAGAGTGCCGGAACGGGAGGGAACTAATCTTCGGATTCATGGGCCAAATTTACCCGGTTATGCCGGCGCAGTTGAGGGACTAAACCATATGTTGCAACGCTCAGCGCAATCGAAACCATTCGATATATGAACGCCCATTGGACCCCTTGCCTCGTGACAGCATTATTATATCGCCGGTCAGTCCTATGGGCCGGACTATACATATAACCTGTGGCTGTTTCTGTTTTCAGCCTTAGATTAGGTCTAATCCCATACACTTCTCTTTCTTTTGAACCCCTGCAGTATTTTTCTGCTTCCATTGCATAAAATGATGCAGATACAGCATGGGTATATAAGGACGTGCGCCGTTGAACTCTCAAAAACCATTGTCCAGCAATGTCGATTGCAGAGCGCAGTTTTTTGGTGATGGTCCATATTACAATTGCAAATTCATCAACAATCGCAGATAGTCATCAATTGCAGGTTGTGAAAACATCGGTTTCCTCAGCCTACCACGTTTATCTTCTTTTTGCATCGTTGTAAGCGGACGGTAGCTAAGTTGCGTGAATAAGCCCAGATGGACTTAGGGATTTCTTTCAACCAACCTCAAATAACACTTCGTGCACACTCGGCTAAACGTTGTTCAATATGTGGGACCGTCTAAGTACGGAGTTCATTTGTTGAACCACTTTTCTTCTCCAATTTTATCCCATCTTACAAGGGCGTATAAAAAACGTTTAGACTGTCTTTTTGTTCATTCTACATTGTCCTGTGTTAATTATAATTACAACTGATTTGGCAGAATGCGTCCTCAATGTCCCCATAATTCATCAAATAAGTTTCCGAATAATTATCTACCGATCATTGCCTGGTGATTTTACCTCCCTTGCAGGAAGCTATTTGCCAAATCTTGGACAAAAACTTTAAGTCATGGTCACATTTGAACAGTCTATTGGAATTCTAAATTTGCTATACGATGTCAGTTACTCGATCTTATTGGCTTGTCGAGGCCGACACATGGCCCACACGTTGTTTCCCAGTTGGAGAAAATTTCAAAATGAAGAGGGAGCGCATTTGGAATGCAACCTATTTTTCAAGATGGAATAAAATACCACAATAACTGAAGCTATTTGAAGTGGAGACTTTGGATTACGTATTGTATTTTTGTTGATATATACTTCATATTCATCAAATTGTTTTTGTCTACCCCCCCCCTCCCCCCCCCGATGAGTGGACGAAACTTGAAGATAAGCTTCCGGCTGATGGGTCCTAATTTGTCGGTTTTGATTGTTGTGTGAAAGGAAGGCACAAAAAACCTTTTTGTAGGGTGCAGGAAGAACTAATTTTGACCGGCTGGTGAGCGTGGCTTGATTGAAATGTTTTTGGTACGAGTTTATGGAGGGCACCCGGGCAACCCAAAAGTAGTTCGCCCAGAAGTAGTTCCATGGGTCCAAGGTACCGCGTTAGTTGTAATGGGCATCGGGTTAGGCCACGGAGGCTAAAACGGACCCTGGATAAGCACCAAAATTGCCACGTGGTGATCGGCGGGGGAAAGATTGCAGAGAAAGGGCATTCCCCACGTCATAAGGAATTGTTATAGGCTCGGAGACCGGAAATAGTGCCAGATAGATTGATTATTGGGCAGATGGGTATACCTGCCTAGTTGAAGCCTCGCTTGCCCTAGCCACGAATATTGTGCAAGCGGTCACCGAGAAAGAAAAATTGCCGGGGCCAGGCCCAAATTAAATTATTCGAAACCACCTAAACAACATGGTGACGGAATCCGTGGTTGCTGCGGAACCCATTAGTTTAAAGAGACAGGTGTGTTTTTGAAATAGCCCTTGAGGGAATAGATTAAAGTTTAATAAATGGTTAGGATAGATAGGAAACGTGCTTACCCCTTCCTAACATCCATCCCTTTCGCTTGTTTCGGTAGGCCCGCTGGACTTCGCCTTGGGCATAAGTTTGCTGAAATCTTGTGAGCTATTCTAGGCGCATTGGGGGCCTCAGGGACAGATTTCTCCACTTGGTCTCTCCGGCAATTCCTTTCTCAGGAATCTTTAGGGGATTGGGGCTGTATGGAACAGTCAGGAGAATGTTAAGCCAAACCAAAGACGGATAAAGGACGTTTAGGACATAAACACGTTAATTATTTAAATAAAATTAAAATAAAATAATAATAATAATAATATGGATATAATAAATAAACAAAAAAGGACTAAATTCGTTTTTTTTTTTGATTGCTAAAGCTTAAAATGTGGGGGGGTATGTGACAATGGACAGGCATTAGGCGAATTAGTGGGAGACCAGTAGGTCAGGTCCTGAGGGCCCTTCCTGGATTCCGGCCGGCACCACCCCACCCTCTTCCTCCACCCATAACCCTCATGAGACACCCACGACCTGAAGTGGGCCTGGGCACAGTTTCATTGTGCGACCTGTTGTTGCATCGCACCTTACCTGGTCTGCATTGTCATGCCTTTGATGGCCTTTGCCTCTTGTACCCCAGTTTGCACAATATATCTCTCCCTCATTGCCTTATGTCTATTGCCAACATGTCATTCAACCTCCTATGATGCGCTGGGTACCAACCTCTGTGAAGTGTTTTTGCTAAGGTACTGCCTTCCGGCAGGCAGCCGCGTTATGGACTCTGCATTGAGTGGCAAGCATCCCGGATAATTCTCCTTGTTGTATAAAGCCAGTCAAATGGGAACTTTGGGGACTGCATTTGAAGGCAGCCCGAGGATTCTCTTGTTGCAATAAGGCCAGGCTCTAAATTTGGTACTGTTGAAACGGCATGTGGTTCCTGCCTGATCATAGTATATGGTGGAGTGGCCTCCCAGCAGCCAGGAACGAAATAAAAAATATTATATTAAATAAAAAAAAATTCTACCGATCAAACAATTGGGACCATTGAGTTTAAATTAGGTCCCAAAGACGTTCTGACCACTCGATTGCCTTGCTTGTAGGTCAACTCATATCACGAAATGGCCTTTATTTTGTTCTCTTTCCTCAAAGTCACAGGTCCTGGACCTATGGGTATTTTAAAAATATTAGAATGTATATAGTTCTGACCCCTACCTGATTGTTTTGTAGGCGCCTGGCAATGTAGTTAAGTCTGTTTCGAAAATGAGCTGTTTAGTTCAGTTACGCAAATTACGCAACCTAGGTATTTTATTTTTTGGGGAAACATGTATTCAAAATAGATCGCACTCTCAGGGATCTGTGGTAAAATTGTAACTAGGTGTTATAAATTACCTATCACCTTGCAATGGCCATCATATGGATTTGTAAAGGGCTCGGGTCTGAAAGTCGAGCAAAAAGGGAGGAGGTTAGTGTTTACGGTTTCTAGGAACTTGTATGCCAACAAACATACAGTTGTCCGAAGTTAGTTATTGCCCATTAAGTATATTCAGATAGAAAACCTCCTCCTATAGTGTGTTTGTGGGAAAGCAAAAGGGTGGTGCGTTACGATGTTTTTTTGATCTAGTACTTACATAAATTCGTATTATTCCCCCTCCATCAACTATCCATGGTCTCACCTGCGTCTTTCCGGTAGGGACCTCGTTTTTCCGTAGGACCAGAATTCTTACACATCCGGCAGATACCTTTTCGGTCTTCCCCAAACACGTTCCATTTCCAATCTTTGGCTGTTACCACCGTTTTCCACCTCTTCAAACACTGCGTGGATATGTGCCGGGGCCTTTCCCGGCCTGGCCGATAATCCCGCCCAGAAAGGTAGCGAGGAATCCCATGAAGTCCCTGGTCCTATCAGGGAGGGACTGGTGAATTCAGCTTCGCCAAAGGCCCTCACTACCCAGGGAGATCTATTAAATTACGAACACCATCCTCATGAGTTTAGAGTGAGAGGAATCTGTGGGTTGTTTTTCTAGGTTTATTCAAAGGAAAGAAAAGATAATACGAAGGTTCGTTAGTTGAGTGGTTGAGTTCTTTGGAGTTTCTTGGAGTTCTGTGGTGGAAGTCTTTGAGTTTTGGCTGGATTGAGGTTGTGTCCTTGGTTGTTGGTTGAAATTAATGAAAGGTATATTTACTGTGATTATGGAAAAAATGTTGCTCTTGCCCACTGTTCTCGGCCTCGGGCCGCCCATTTCTGTTGTGCTTGGTCCGAGTACAACCCGGACCTTTGGACCGGGGTCTCTCGTTTGTGATCCCAATTCTTTTGCCACGTTCTACTCTTGACTCACGTGCCTCTTCACTCCGGGCTTCCTTTCGCAGAACCACGTCTCACACGTTGCGGCTGTGAGCCGAACTGCTACGGACACACATTTTCTTATGTTCGGGTGCTTCACACCAAGGTAGCATCCTCTTACTTTCTCGGATCGATTTCCAGGTAAACCTAAAGATACTGCAAACCTCAGCTCCCTCCTTCCCTCCCTGATTGCAAAAGTCCCTTTGCCATTCAACTGGGATTTTATTTTGTCCAAGTGGTGTGGGTGCTGTAGTTGTGTGGCTGGTTCTCTTCCATTAACCATAAAACCCTGTATAAGTTATTTGATCATTGTAAATCTTGGTTCTTGTATTATTCTATCGCGACAATTCTGCTCTGTTGTCCTCTTTTGTAATTTGCTGTAAAATGTTGCACAATCCATCTCTCGTCTTTCTGTCCCCGCAAAAATACACCCACCAATAATACCTTTTTCCTGTACACATGAATTTCTCGCTTAGTTAAAAATGATTGTAAAGATTAGAAATTGTTTCCCCAGTTTCGTTTTGTTCCTTTCTTCATTTGGGTCATCCATGGTTCGATCTAAGTTTATTAGGCCGGGTCTTTTATCCGATAATCTGTTTCATTAGCCAGTACATTCCTTGGCAGTTTCGCTCTATGGGCTGCCATCCGATCCGGGAGTTGGTAGTTGGTAGTTGGTACTCTTACCTAGTTGGTTATAGTGATCCGGTATTTTGGAGCAAAGGATTTATAGTGTGATCCGTAACGAGTGGGCAATTGGTTTCCCTGGTAGTCGAAATTACTCCGTCTTGTGGTTCAATTAAAGGTAAACTGATTTACACCTGGCAGTTGAACTACGCTATGCGTTGATTGGTCATTGGCAAATTCCTACGGTTCAAGTTCAGCGTGAACAAGCCTCCGCGTTCACGGATTATTTCCGTGGAACGACGGTCCTTTTAACTAATTTCCGCGGAGTCTAATTACGGTGGGAGACGACGTAACTTTCCCCCACCTAGTGGTCGTTTCTGCCCAACCGGATCCCGAAGGCCCGTCAACATATTATCTACTGATAGGGATAGACACCAGGATTTAATGCTTTCGCCAATGCCAGGCAAAAATCACCAGGATTGGACATGAACTGGGCAGTGAAAGTTCAAAACCCAAGGACTGGTCTACCTCCAGAGGAGGAAGAGTGCATACCTCTCTGGTTATTCCTGCCCAGCCTTGTGGAAACTACTGTTGTAAGTGAGACTGTCCTATAATCCCACTTCTTTCCCTTCAAAAGACACTTGTCAAGCAAGGCAAAATTTGCACTTACCATCTCATATTTTTTACCCCCTTCCTCCTATATTCTATCCCTCCTCATTAACAATCTTTTTTCTACACTTCCTAAGAACCTCAACCTACCAAATACTCTAACTTACTTTCGTTACGTTGTTTTCCTTTCCACTTTTCTCTCTCCTGTTAGTGTAAATGTAGCTTATCATGTTTTAGTAATTTTTTACTCTTCCGTGAGCTTCAATCTTTTGCATCAAATGTAAATTGGATGTTTGTACACAATTAGATAATGCTGCATTTGTTAACAAATTATAAAATTAAAAATCTTTCAGATTTCACCAAAATCTTCCTCTTACCATTGCAGAGATTTCATGGGCTCAATAACATTTGGGTTAACAAAAAGCCGAAGAAGGTTTTAGCACACATCATATTTAACATTTGAAAAGAGCAGGCTCACACAAAAAGTTGAAATTGCTTGAAATAGAAAAGGATTGTTGCAGGTCCATTTGTTTTGGTGACAACACGTTGTGGTGGTGAAACATGACTGATATTGCTGGCGGGAAAAAGTTCCACTCACTTAAAAGGAAACAGGGGTCAGGTGTGGCATTTAACGAATAGTTCTTTATTTCCACCCAAGTTTGTTAAAATGCCAGAACATATTTATGAACATTATCTCAATATTACATGATGTGCATATATTCTTTCAGCCATAATAGTGGAATATGTGGATTGGCGCGAGTGGTTATTGGTGGATGGTGTCAGTTTCGCATATTGATTTGTTTTCTATGTAGTCTGCTTGTTTACAATTCTTGCAAGATTTGCGGCTCTTCATGGGGAATAAAATTGGAGTGTCCTATATGGTATCTAGATGGCTATTGTTTTGGAGTATTCCCACGGGGAATTACCTACTTATGTTTCCACAGAGGATCTTGCCACGGTGAGGATGTTAATAGCTAAGGTTGGGGGGGTTGCGGTAGCAAAGATGTCATACTGAGCTGGGTAACAAAGATTCTGTGATTTCCAGTCTTCTTATTTATTTGTATGGAGGGCCTGTTGGCTGCCTGGGCTGGCTACATTTCATTATCTGGGTGGTGGGGGGGCTAGTCGTGGTGCCTGGACTAGGCAATGTCCGCTGTTACAAACAAATAGGCTGGTATCTCATTCCGCAATTTTTCGAAAGGAAGGATTAGACAGGGCTGAAGTTCTACCGGTGTGGGTGTTCCTAGCCTGGTGTTAATTTCATTAACACTAAGTGATTCTATAAAGCCAGTCTAACCTTAAACCATTTTTAAGCTTAAAAACAGCTCTTCATTATAATACCAATGTTTCAAACTTTTAAAATAGCCATTTGGCCATTTTCCTCATTATGGAATAGTCCTACCATGAAGCAATAAGTATGCATCTGTTCAGGGACTGTTGTATAAATTGTTCTTTGATACAAGAATATATTATTTTAATTGCTTTATGGATTCAAAGGAATTTTCAATGTTTCTTCATTCCAAAGTTGAGAAATCAGCTCGAATTTGGAAGATACAAATAGCCAAGCACCCAGTGTTGTGAAAACTAAGTTGCAAAAAAATCTTACATTAATTTATTGAATATTACCACAATTCGAAATGTAATGATTCTCTGTAACATTTCAAGGAATTATTTGGTTCCTATTTCAACTGAACCATCTCCTAAGTTCTAAACCTTACTCGCTCCCCTGCAAACATAGATATACATAATAGATTATGAGAGCATTGAAGAAATTAATATGCTTGTGTATAGAACATAAAATATTTAATAATAATAATCTAATTCTTATATGATGTGGCCTATTTATCTATCTATATTTCCTATCCAAAATAATTCCCTTCACACTACTCTATTATAAATCCAACTAAATTAAATCAATATTAATCTAAATTTTTTTATATTATAAATTCATATTATTTTAACTTTTACAAATTTTAATAATTTATCTTTTAACAAGTTATCTTCTGTATTTATGTACCATATTCTAGCATTGAGAATAGGTATGTATTATAACTTTGTTATAATAGAACATTCTTATAATATATCATACTATAATATTTTACATATATTATCTATATATAGTTAATTATGTGATACTATATATTATAAAATGGGTAATTTTTTGAATTTATTAAATATTCACCGTCAATTGTGGTTTAATAAAAATAAAAATTTAAAATAATATTAATCATTTTCTATCTTAGATATTATTATTTTGTATCAATTTCTCTTATTAATCAATCTAATTCTTATATAAACAAATTAGACTTCATATTTAATTCTTTTTTGTATCATAAAGTGCATTCATATATATGTGTCATATCCTTAATGCATATACAAAATTAAAATTATTTGATAACGAAATTTGTATAATTTTTTAATAATCACATTATTTTTTAAATCACGTTTATTATAGTTGAACATAATATTAATAAATATTACACCTATGAATGCTTTCTGACGGTTACTGATTATTTATTCACAAGTTCACCTCCCCTCCCCCCTTTTGGCGTATCGCGCTTCGATGTTCATTGGCATGCAAAATTAACCATGCTTCTTCATTGTCTCGGGTTATCGCTCACCGTGTCGGCAGTTTATTTATTTTTCATTTGTTGATATTTTCATTTACGGCTCATTTTCCCAAAGTTCTGTGACCTTCTACGTACATTTTATTACTTTCTTTCGCTTAGGTAGCTATTATGTTACGCTCGTCCGTCCGGTGATCTACACCACAAAAATCTAGACTGGCTGGAATTGTATCCCCGCAGTATGATTTCCTCGAACGCAACACTTAAACCGACTGAAATTGTGTTCCCTGCTAGTTTTACAGTATTCAATCCCATATCATTCATCATCGACCATTATCTATTTAGCTGCGATAATCCAGGCGTGTCCTACACATATCGTGGTTCTTAGTCGATTATATAATCTCTAGTGTTTGCTGTTTGCATAATACGGCTCCTCCCGACGTGTCCATCGGCACGCAAAATTTCAGCTTTTCTTACATCACCAAAGGTAAACCGATTTTTAGTGTGTGTGTGGGTGTGTGTGGTGTGTGTGTGTGTGTGTGTGTGTGTGTGTGTGTATAATTTGAAATGTGTGTAACATCTCACGCGAGCGCGTGACGAGTGTCCCCGGATTAGCTCTCATGTATGTTGACTGTAGAATCCTGTGCAATCGCACACCAAAGCATCACCTCCAACCTGTGTGGTGTGGTGGTGAGGATGCAGGTGATACATGCCTTCCGATACACATCATCTGGGCAACATGCAAGCTTCCATACCACTGGTGACGGAAAAACTTACGGTTATAAATGTCGTATATATGTGGCGGATTCTTTCAAACCATGAGGGTGAAAGGCGCCGGCACGAGCCCATACAGTCCTTACTTGCCGCAATACCAGGAGCGATAACGGTTTGCGGTTGCAAATATGATGATAATTCATGTCTCTGGACCATGAGGCGAACGTCATGATGTCACCGCCACAAACTCCACTTACTGTCTGCGTTTCCCTAAGCGCTATCTTCAGAGCCGCATATTACAAGGTGCATTCAGAATACCTGTTCACAAGTGCATGCGAAATGCCAGGTTACCGACTGGTTTTTTCCCCCATTTAGGCATCAATTCAGGGCAACATAGCAAGGCACTATTAACAGCCAAACCATAATCACTCCAGGTTGTGCTGGTAAACGGGAGATAATGTTTCGGCAATGGACAGGGCGGCATTCATCGCTCCAGTATGTGATTGACGCATCAGTGGTTGCGAATAAGATAATTCATGAATGTGGTTAGTATACATGTTTTTTTTGTTTGTTTTTTTTTTTTTTTATTCCAAAGCACAATTTCAAGCCTACCAAGGTCTGCTCTCTAATTTGAAGCACCACTTTGCTTGACATAAACAAAAGTGGTTCCATATGTGGGTGTGGGGGTGGTGGGGGTGGCGTGTGGGGTGTTATTACGTAACATTCGCTACAGGTCTCATTCATCTGTCTGTTCACAGCCCCATGTGGGATTGTCTTACTGAGCAGCAAGGCTTAGCTCCACCTACGGCTGAATCTTCGCTGCCTTCAACCGCATCTCAGCATAGTACTTCCCGGCCACTTCATGCTTTGGATTTCAACGATAAGGCTGTTACCCAACCGGTCCCATTACGGGAAAGCGGCCAGATCACCAAGCACTGACACTTCTTCCAAAACGGCGCACTCATCCAGTAATTGTTTCTACTTCAGCCTTCAAGTAATTTAATTAACCCCCGGCCATCGAAGACTGCGATCGGACGCTTACTGTCCGTTCACCACCGCGCTCTGTTGTTTGTTTGTTTTGTGAACAGTATTACGAAAAACTCTGCTGGACGGATTCCGCACGAAACTTGGTGGGGGGATTAGGTATGTGTCCAAGGATCATGCCATTAATTTTGACTTGTCCAAAGTCCAATATGCCCCTATGGTGGCCATTTTGAAAAAATATTTAATTTTGTTTTTGCATTTTCTACACTTGTTTTAAGTGATTTCAACCCCCCCAAAAACACACAAATTTCGTCCTCCACGCAGAGAAAACCAGAAACTCTCTTCGCCAACCCCCTCTTTCACAAAAAATCGATCTTTTACTTCTTTGGCATTTCACTATGCGCGTCGATCATAGTTTAGTTATCAATCGTGGTTCAGTAGAGTCTGATCCGTTTTGACCTACAATGAATAGGATATCAGGTGTCAACTTAAGTGACCCAGCATGTATGGCGCAGAGGTTTTGCCACTTCTACCGAGTGCTCCCTTAGTTGATCTGCTTTTTCTGCATTATATATTATTATTTATTTTCTTGTTTTCTCCTCTCCAATGGAAAGGAGAAACAGTACCTCCTTTCCACATCCAC
>CM068955.1:13590465-13611559 GCA_035128595.1 Eptatretus atami
ATAGACAAACTGCATACATCAAATATATATCCGTGAAACTGAAATCATCAACTTTATGATGTACACTTGTACTGAAGCCATTCTGTTCAATTCTAACCAACACATCCAGATATGCAGCAACTGTACAATCATTATCACTCCTGTTTACAATCAGGCTATCTGATAATTCTGTGAAGTGTAGAGACAGGAAGAGGGGCATCAACAGTGGAAGTTGCAGGCCAAGATAGAGGGAGACTTGGACAAACAAGGGGTGTGTGGAGAATGGGGGTAGGAAAGAATGCATGGGGTGGATGAGATGGATACAGAAGGAAATTTTAAAGAGGGAAAAACTGGAAATTGGGAAAAAAGGAGGTTTGGGGTGGGATTGGGGGGGGGGCTTAATGGTAGAAAATATCATGGTTTTAGATTGGGAACGATTTTGAGGTGATGAACAGCTGTCTTGAAGACCTGAGGGAAGAATGTGGAAGATGATTCCACAGGTGGGAAGGAAAAAAAAGAGGAACGAATGGGTGGAGATTAGCAGTTATCCTCCACTTAGGGAGTTTCACCAGAAGGAGGTTTATGGTGGACCGTGTACACCATGCAGAAATCTGGGGCCCGGGGGAGGGACAAAGTATGGAGAAAGCAGAGGTGGCAAGACCAGAAAAGAAGCAGTAGAAGACAAAGAGACCACCAACCTGTCTGCGATGGTGAAGTGAGAAGCCCATACTCAGCTTCAGAGCGAGAGATTCCAATAAACATAAAGGCCTTGGTTTCCACGGTGTCAACCTGAGCTAGATGCGAGGGAGCGAGCCCAGAGGGGAGAGCAGTACTCCATCAAGTTGCAGATGAAAGCCTTTTAGGTGGATAGGAGTTGAGGGTGTCAAGGAAGGACTTTGTACAACAGAGGAAGCCCAGTCTGTGGCTCGCTTTGGTGGCCAACTTTGAAGTGTGGTTTTCCAAAGAAAGATCAAGGCTAATCATAAGGCTCGAGTGAATTAACTTCAAAAGGTTTGGAGAGACGGAGAGACGGAGAGACGGAGAGACAGAGAGACAGAGAGACAGAGAGACAGAGAGACAGAGAGACAGAGAGACACACAGAGACAGACACAGAGACATAGACACAGAGAGACAGAGAGACAGAGAGGTCAGGATTGAAAGTGATAATGAAAGTGTTTGACCAGCTCATGATGTTATCAAAGTGTCCTGAGAGGGAAGGGGCTAATGCCTGCCTATCTGAGGGATGAAGTGTGTTACACCAGAGGGTAAAAATAATCAACAAAGAGATAAAGAGAATTTTTCAGGAAGATTGTTGATAAAAGATTAAGAATAGGATCGAGCCCAACACACTGCTTTGGAGCACTCTAGCCTCTGCAGTAAGGGGGGATGAGAGGATTCAGTTGAGAGCCATGTGTTGACTGCAAGAGTGAAGGTCGTCAGTAATCCATGAGACGAGGTGGCTTTCGATGCCATAGGCAGAGTCTGGAAAGCAAGGTGGGATGCCAGACTGCATCAAAAGCAAGACATGTCCAGAGCGACTTTCACAGCATCCATCCATTGTTGGGAGAGCCGATGCCACATGTCCAAGGTAGAGAAACCAGTTTGAATCCAAACTGATGGTCTGAGGTCAGGCCATCGAAGAAAAGGAAGGAGTTGATGTCAACTGCCAATTCCCTGACCTTGCTGATTATTGGAAGTATGCTAATGGTTCTGTTGTTTGTGTGTAATATGGTGATGTTGGGTGACATCCAAGCAGGTGGAAGATTACTCAGGGAAAATGATAGAGTGAACAGAGCAGAAAGAGGATGTGCAAGAGTGGTAGAGATGGTTTTTAAGACGTTGATGCCATCCAGACCAGTTGGAGAATCAGCGTGGGGCAAGGGGGGAGACGGAAGGGGCGGGACGAGGGGGAAGACGGTTCGGAGTGGAGGCGAGGTGAAATGGGAGGGCAGGGCGAGGGGAAATGGCGGGAGTAGGCGAGGGGAAATGGGAGGGGCAGGGCAAGGGAAGAGAGGGGGGGGGTTGGTGGTGTGGTTTAGTGGAGGATGTTTGGGGTGTGGCAAGGGGTTATCTCTCCTTCCCATTTCAGTCATACAATTACAGAGTTCGATATGGAGCTTTCAGTAACATGATGTTTGTAATATTTTTATTTATTCATATGCAGCCTGTGGCTGCTTGGCTGCATCATTATCTGGGAACACCGCCATGCCACTGATGCAATGCCCCGTTACCAACATGCTGATACTCATTTCACCGACCTTGGAAGGATGGCAGACTCAGTCAGCCCACCTGGTGTTAATTCAACGGTGTGACAGGTGCTTGAACTGAAGACCCAAACATCTTAAGCAAGCCACCATAACCGTTAGGCCAACACCAGGCTTGTTTGTAACATGATATGCAAGCATCCATGTACCTTTATTCCATTTACAGGCGAGCACAGGTTCGACACAGTGGTTTTGCTCACCATGTTGAAAATTATTGCTTTGACATAGACATCGAATGTATTTTTGACTTCGAGCTTTGAAACACACACTCCAATTTAAAAAAAATTTTAAACACAATGTTTGAAAGTTAAGACCAGAAACAGGAGTTAAAGCCAGTCAATAAATCATGGTCGCTGAATCAGAGGCAGGACACCTGGTAAAAAAAATTTAATAAAATGTTTACCATTTGAAATATGGTCTTGCTAAAATCAAGAAAAAGGCAAAAGATACTATGAAGCATCTGTTGAAAATGAGGTGTGTACCTGCAGAGGTGTGGATCCACAACGATTGCGGGGTTCACAGACTAGGCTCGGGTGGGAGAGGAGGAGCCGAACCACAGCAAGATGGCCAAATTCAGCAGCTAAGTGTAATGGAGTGTCAAATTTCTGGAAGAAAGAAATGAGAAAAGAACACAAGTTCTACGACAATGGAAGGGAATAATATACTAACACAACAGTTGGAATAAAAGGAAAAAAAAAATATATATATATATATATAGTTACAGCCACGGGGACAGAGTGTATTATGAAGGGGTTAATCCCCGTTTCTCCTTGGAAGAATCGGACTTGGCGCCACCACTCACAATTAACTTTGTGGTGCGGTGGGTTGCTTAACAACCACGAGCACCAATCAGTTAACCACGAGTTCCAGTGTCCATCGTATAATTTGCCGTTTAACTTGAGGTCACGTGGCTTCCTGACTGGGGAACACGCCATTGGCGATGCACCAATCTTATCTTGATTAGATGTTAATGCGGCCGAGCGTTTACCACTGGTGCACACTGATGATGACAGGTGAATTAGTTTGGGAACGACCTCCCAGTCTATCGAGGTTTGGACAATGCTGGATCAATGGAAGGAAATGACAATCACAGACAGGTTGAAACGTCAACAAGGAATTTATTATTCAGAAAAATAAATAAACTGAATGACTTTTTATTTCCTTGTCGATTAAATGAATGAATTCAGATCAAATGTTCAATCAACAAAATAATCTCAAACAAATAAAGAATTCAACAAGCATTTGTAGAAAAATGGACAAACAGCAGATGCTTCTCACTATGCCTTACTTAACAATTAAACACAAGACATGGGTAACCAGCAGACCATTCAGGGGGGAAAAGAAATCCGGTCTCGGCTTACCAAGGCAGAAGTCGCCGTGCGTCCACAAAATAACCCAAAATGTGTGAGCGTGCCTTAGTCTACCTGTCCAAATGAGCTCTCCACAGCTTGGCTCATTTCTGCTGCCAGTGGCCTGCCTCGCTGTTCACCCACCCGCAAACATGCTCGAACACCAATCAACGTCATGTCATCACCCCCAGGAAGCAAGAACGCCAAGAGCCAGGTACGCCAAGAGCCAGGTACGCCAAAAGCCAGGTACGCCAAGAGCTCGGTACCGAGCAGAACCAGCAGGAACAGTCCAATTGTCACCAACCGCCATTGCTGCTGTCCCCAACCATCAGGAACTGTCAGGAGCTGTCATCAACCGTCAGCAGGATCTCTCACCAACCACAATCAGGGCAGTCCTGCCGTCCTTTTATCGGCGACCAGTGTGGGCGGAGCCTCAAGCATGACTTCAGCAAAATCCAGCTTGTCTATTGGTGCATTGCTGCATGAGACCTCCAACCGTTCATTCTTGTGCTCATTCTCTCCCGACCATCGAACGAGATGCAACTCCTAACCAACACAGGCCTGGCTTACGACACCATGTCCGGGGTGCTGGACGAACGCCAGGAAGCGGCCATTTGCCAGAACAACTGAGCGGAGACATGAAGCGCTCACAGAACATCACCGGGCAATCACCACCTCTTTGTTCAGCCTGATACGAAGAAGAGCCAGTTAGCGTCCATGGAGCTGCTGAACGGGGTGTCGCCGTTCGCTGATGGAAAAAGGTGGGTGCCTGAGGTAAATGATCCGAGACCACAGCCATGTTTGACCATCAGAATGAACTGTCCAGGAAAAGCTTGTGGTGTGATTAATGACTCAAATATCCTGTAAGTCCAATGTGAAAATGATAACCAAAATAAAATGTGGAAATAAATCGTGTATTTCCAAACCATTGTGTCTTGATGGAAAGGGAAGAGAACGAGTATCCGTTGGGCTGATGGCTATCTTATCGCGTGCACGAACGGTGAATATCGCTCATGCAGAAATGAAAACCGACTTAAAATCATACGTCATGAACGTGTCATGAAGAGGAAAAGGTTATCCCATAAGAAAGAAAGGAAACCTGTTCTCTACCCTTCTTCAACACATAAAAAAGTTAGAATCTCACCTGACAAGGGGATGGGTCTATACTGAGCATGCATTTATGGAAATAACTGTCTGAGGACCTGGATGTTGTGAGCATTACTCAAATCTGAAATCATATATATATATATATATATATATATATATATATATATATTCGACACAGATTTTTTTAATGACCTATGAAGATATATATAGCTATAGGGGAATGTGTATGATTACAATATCAACCAAATAATGTTGAAAAAGGCCCTCTTAAGACTGTTAGTCATTGGGAATCATCGGAGCAGCAACACGGTTTGTAAGTCAAGAAAAGGAAATCCTGACGATCTACATAACAGAGAATCACAAACAATGCAATCTTTACCCCTTTCTCTGGTGTGTTCAGATAGAGGTCTGTAAGCCGAGCCGCACGCTGTTCTCTGGAAATAGACGAGTCAGAGGGGAAAGCAAGAGTGAGAAAAGATGGAAGAGAAATCAGCAACAGCAGGTGGTGAATGAAATCAGCTTGTCCAGCTTTGGCTGCAACGTGCAAGGCGTTGTATCGACAGCCTACCTAAGGGATGGTTGAGGGAAATAAATGATGGTGGGGTTGGGGGAATAAAAACCAGAAGCTTCAGTCAGTTATTGAAATGCAATGTATAACTTGCCATCAACTTCTCTTTGAATGTTTACGACCAAACAGTCCTACCCCGATGACAGATTTATTTATAAATACAGGGGGGCGAGGGGCTCACGTGAGAGTAGAAAAATCTCATCAGTATCCAATTCCATTAAAAAAAAAAACTTTGTTTACAATTTAGCTGCAACAATATAAGAAGCGAATTTTGGCAAATAACTGGACTTTTCAACTGTGTCGATATAGTCTTTCATACTTGCACAATGGTGGGTACATCTCCAGGTCCAATAAGGTAGCACGGGTTACCCCATGCAAGGCAATACAGCTCATCAATGTCCCTTGCTCTGCTGCTTGGCGCAGCTTTGTAGTGAGTCTTGCACTCTTGGAGTACAAAATGAATTGGTTTGTTCTTCATGAAAGAGAAGAAAAAAAAACACCCCCCACCCCCCAAAAAAAGACCAGGTGAGTAAATGGAATACATAAATTAACAACAAAATGAAAAATGCATCAAATCATCAATGTGCACAGAAAATGTGTGTTAAGAAACAATTCCCAAATGAATTAATCACACCACATGTAGCATCCATCCACGGAGAGAGAGAGAGAGAGAGAGAGAGAGAGAGAGAGAGAGAGAGAGAGAGAGAGAGAGAGAGAGAGAGAGAGAGAGAGAGAGAGAGAGAGAGAGAGAGAGAGAGAGGAGAGAGAGAGAGAGAGAGAGAGAGAGGAGAGAGAGAGAGAGAGAGAGAGAGAGAGAGAGAGAGAAGAGAGAGAGAGAGAAGAGAGAGAAGAGAGAGAGAGAGAGAGAGAGAGAGAGAGAGAGAGAGAGAGAGAGAGAGAGAGAGAGAAGAGAGAAGAGAGAGAGAGAAAGAGAGAGAGAGAGAAAGAGAGAGAGAGAGAGAGAGAGAGGTGTCATCAAGGTAAATAGTGAATTCAACAGTGTTGGAGGCCAACTTTGAAATGCGGTTTGCCCAAGAAAGATCGTGGCTGACAGCGAGACCCAAGAGTTTGAATGACTGAACTCCCTCAAAAGGATTGTAAAGAAAGTAGATGGGAGGGTTTGCCAGACAGTGCTTTCGGAGAGAGATAGTGAGTGTGTGAGACTCGTCAGGATTTTGAGATTGTGGTCATCGATTCATTATTGACACAAAAGCAGCACGTCAAGGAAGAATGACCTGTGCGGAAGCAAAACTGATGATTGGTCATTGGATAGTTAGAAAGGGGTCAGCTGCAATTATCAATTCCATTATTTTGATCAAGACAGTCTGGCTGCCAAAAAGCACTCATGACATCAGGACCAGTCGTTCTGATGGAGTCAAGAACGTCGCACAATTTCTCCACCTTTGCAGGAGAGAGGTTCAGATGCTGTAAGACGTTTCCAATGACGGTGGAGTATCATGGGAATACGAAGAGAAGATTTTGGAGAAAGATTGGGAACCTTGGGCTTTTCTGCAAATACAAAGTTATGGCAGTCAGCATTAGTATGAGCAGCGTCTGTTGGAACACCATTCTTTAAGTGAAGAAACTGATAAGAGCAGGTGTTCGAGACAGACTTCACTATCGCCAAAAGCCTGCTGAGTCCTGGTACATCTGGGATCAAAACCGTGTCTGCTCAGAAATCGGAAACCACTTTAGTTCATCAAAGCTCTGCCTGCACAACATCAAGGTGTAAATTCCATTCCCAAATGGGGCTGGACAAACAAGTCACATCACCTGTTTTGTGAAGGAACCAATCCTGTACAATCTGCTCAATCTTCCGCAGATTAAACCACACATAAACAAAAGCAAATAACCAAATCCAGACTGACATGTCCTCTCCAAGTCCAAGCACAAATTGAAGATTTGAATTACAGCCTACTTCATTACATTTTCTCCATAGTTCAAAGCATCCTCGTTAAAAACCAGGAAAATAATTCTGCTGTTGAATAACACTGCAAAAAACCAAAATGGCCGATACTACTTGCTTTTGACACTTGACCGACATTTCTTACCAATCATGCTGCCACGGTTTGGGGAATTAGCAATGGACAGGGAGCTGGAGGCAAAATCATGAGCCTTTTCCCAAGAGCTGAATGCTTTGAAGCGCGAGCCAGGAAGTGCACGTACAGCACAGAGAGCCAGTGTCCGGTCTGTGTAAACTCCATCTTTTGTACCTTCTGCAGAAAGAACGAAATAAAAAAAAATTTTAAAAAAAGAACGAGGAATTTGAGTTAATCAGAAACATGCAATAAGGATAAAAAGATGGTTGGTTTTGAACGTTTTTTTTAATTTTTTTTTCACAATTTTCTTCATTCATTCCAATTCTTGCTTTTTCTACTCTTTTACTCTCAATTCCTTTCTTTCGTTATCTCTCAAGAGAAGGTAATTCTTGCAGAATTTTTTCTGTAAAGCTCACTTGGCTGCACCTGGATGGGTTTAGGGGTAGAGGAGCAGCAGCCGAAACCCGAATCCTCTTCAGGTTCCTCCTGATGACTCAATCTCTGTCTGTTTGTTCCTCCTGATACTCCAGTGCTGTACTTGGTCAGTCGGTTTATTTACCTCCGCCACCGAAGGTGAAGGAGCTTATGTTTACACCCCTTTCTGTCTATTTGACTCTGTACAGGATATCTCAAAAAGTTGTGGACGGATCCGGATGAAATTTTGTGGACAGGTCCGGTGTATAATGACGACGAACCGATTAGATTTTGGTGAAGATCTGGATCTGACTCCGAGAATTTTTTAAGTCACTTCCCCATTGAGAGATGGGGCCAAAAACGATATAGTACTGCATGGTACGATATTTCAAAAATGCATTGGGCCCGATATGTTCTCATGGATCAGGCATTACATGGCGGAGGTTTGCGCTCCACCGAGTGCCCTTCTAGTTTTGTTTTGTAACCATCCGGTGTTGCTGCAAAATAATGCACTCATACATGAGTAATGCGAAATGGAATAAAGCTTGAAAAATATACAATTAAAATAAAAAGTTCCCCTGATCGATAAAATATTTATTTTGTGGAACACTCACTCAAACTCAGAACTTGTCAGAAAAAGACCAAATATATAACTCAAATAAAAAACAAACAAACTGCAAAACAAGTCTGAGTTCAATCCCAAAGGCCTTTCTTTTTTATGCTTCTGCTGACAAAGTCGCTGGAGGCATTACGTTTTTATTAGGTTGTCCGTCGGTGCGCAAGTATTACGTCCGTCCATGCTAATTTGCTGTTTTCTCTTCAACCGCTTATCCAATTTGACACTAAATTTTCACCAAAGGTTCAATGACTCATGTGTAATGTGTTAATGATAATGACATCGGAGGTCATGTGGTGTGGCAGCCATTTTGGGGGAAAAAACAAAAAACTTTGGACTTCTGTATCTCCAACACCGCTCCATGAAAAAAATTGAAACTTGGCACGTGTCAAATACTCCTCATGGGAAACAAGTGTGATTTTTTTTGATGATGTCATACGTAGCTTTGTTGTGACATCATAATTGCATACATCGAACGCTTTATCCGATCGGCATGAAAATTTTTGAGGGTCATCTAGAGCTAAAATGCATGGGAGGTAAAAAAAAAATTTGATGACATCATCGGTCACGTGGTTCGGCAGCCATATTCTTTTTAGCCGTGTCGCATTGCGAACGCTGGCTCTAAGAGAGCTCCGTGTTGTTGTTGTTGTTCTTCTTCTTCTTCTTCTTCTTGTTCTTCTGGTGAAGCCAAAACCTTTATGACGTGGCTCTTGGACACATTTGTCCTTGTTCATATAAAATCTTCTCCAAAACGGCTGAACAGATGTAGACAAAACTTTCTTGGTTTGATCGCCTATCAAGGAACAAAAAGTTCTCCACCTATGACATCATAGGTCACATGGTTAGGCAGCTATTATTTTTTTTGAAGAATAAATCTTTAAAAACAAAAACAAAACATTTAAAAAAACGGCTTGACAGATTGAGGGGAAACTTCATCACCATGTGTCCCAAGCCTTGGGCATACCGGGATGTTCATGAATAATTAATAGGTCACATGGTCTGGCAGCCATATTGAATTGAACAAAAATCCTTTAAGAAAAAAAAATTTCTCTCTTGAACCGCTTCATCAGTTAACATGAAACATCACAATTATGATCTAGTAGTCATGGAAAATATGTTTTTAATTTCAATTTGATGGGTCACATGGTCTGGCAGCCAGAATAATAAAATCGGTGTGCTCCCTTTAAATTAACTGCATTTAACCAGCTCCACGAACCTTCGCAAATCACAATCTCCCCCCTTCCCCCGCCCCGGCCAAGGATGGCAAAAGTAAAGCCTTCCTCCTGTGTGCCAAAGTAAGGGCCACAGCAGTGCGGACAACCGCTGGACCCGACCGGTAACTGCTTGCAACCATGGATGTGGGCAGAAGCTCAGAGGCCGGACGGAGAACCAATGAACGCACAGTCGCAAGGTAAGAAAGGTCGAGGAGCGAGGACAATGCAGAGTAGTTCAGCAGGGACGGCACTGAGTAAGAAGTGGACAGTCAAAGAGCAGGACAGTAGAGGGCAAGAGACGTCCTACGGAGTCCAGCGAGTGGACGTGGCAGATAAATGATATGAAGGAGTCGTCGACGCTAGGCAAGTGCACATGTGCCAAGCGAGGGGCGACGGAGCCCGAACGTGATGCAGCCAGACATGTCTCCCTCCCACCAAAGACTGGCCATCTTGCTCACCCCAGCCAACGACAAACCCCACGCAGTCATCACATGGGGACAATATTCTTTATTTGTGTCTCGTGACTTCGTGTCTACCACACGGTCTTAGCAACACTTTTTTATGCAACATCCTGCCTTGTGAAACACCAATCAAACAATTTATAGTCAGGCTGAAAATCAAACCCAGAATATCGAGCTCACAGGAAAGTGTACATCCTGTGGTATGTCATCCTTTATGTCATCCTGTGGTATTAACCAAGATAAAATGCTGTGCGAGAGATTATGGTCACCACAATAGTGCTAAAGCAAAATGCACAACACCCTGGTATCCTTACCAATTCCACATTCTGAAGATCCTGGTGCTGGGCAAACTCCATAAAACAGGCCAGAAGGGGGAGAAATCGAACTGTCATTCCCATTGGTCACTGCAACAACCTCCATTAAACTTTTCTTGTCCAAATCTCCACATTCTCTTCCCTTTTTAACATTTTCTTCCTCTCCTACGTCCTTTGAACCTTGCCTCCCCCCGTTTTCAATCTCACCACGATCATTTTGCCTTATGGACACGATATCTGCTTGTGATCCTTCCAGTCTTCCGGGTTCATTTGTTTCTGGTACTTTATCTGGCTCCACTAGTCCCCCACGTCGATGCATTTCATCCTCTTTTCCGATAATTTTTCCCTCTGCACTTTTCTTCAAAGTCATATTTTCACTTCCTGGCACGTCTGGCTCATCATCCCCATGATGTATTTCATCTGTTCTTTCTTGTCCCATTGCCACGATCAGCCGTGCAAGCTTTTTCTCCAGGAAACTTCGAGTACTTTTTGTGATTGGCCCACAATTAAGTCCAGCTCTCTTTGCCTCATCTCGCAGCTCTTCAGAGGATAGATGACGCAGGTGGCTCAGCACATTCTCCATGTCTGATAAACACACACACACGATTAACTTTGTGTCCAGCCCACATAATACACTGCCACAACTTTCTTAATTCTTCAATATATGAACAGCTCAAAATGGACAATCAAATCACATGATCATGATAAAAGAGATGACAGCAAGCTTCTCCCCAGGCTATTGCACAATGGTAAGATACACTTTGAGGAAGTGATACACCCTAACCCTAACCCTCATTTGGACACATGTGGTTGAGATGGAAAACTGAATCTGACATGGGGGGGGGGGGGGGGGGAGGAGTACGGAATGTCATGAATTACAGAAAAATTTAATACAAGATGTGAATGATTTAATGTATTGTCATAGAACAGAATGTGTGATGGGAGTTGTAACGATGTGATAACACATTAAATCCTCGAGCGAGTAAAGTTTGATTAGCGATGTTGCATTGACGGGTTGACTGACTGAGGTTGTGGATCTACTGATGGAGGTAATCTACTGTTGTGGATCCGTGACCGACGTGGTGAGTAGGGTGGATATACTGATTCTGGCTCACTTTTCCCCATGTAAATGAATGGGGGATTTTCAGCGATTCACATTTTTTTTCCCCTAAAATTACACCCCCTTTTTTCCCAAGGTATATTTGTTTGTCTCCCCTTTTAACCTAGGGGCATTCTATTCAAATAACCAATGCGACAAGATAAAGATTGGTTCAAGTAGCAACGTAGTAATGTGGTTTGTTCAAGGTGATTCTGAAGAGATATCTGAAACCTGTAAGCCTAGGGACACTCATTTTCAAATAACCAATGCATATTGTTTAGCTCACTCATTGAACCTATAAAGATTTGTTCATTCTCATATTCCTTCAATAGTTTAATTTTCTTTGCACAATAATCCCCATCTAAAATATTTAAAAACAAAACATTTGAATCTTTATATTTTTCAAGATACCCCTTTTGTGCCATTACGAAATGATAAACTTCTCTTAATGATCTCATCTGACCACCTCCTGAGCCACATATCATTTTGAGATTATAGTAAATTGTTTTTCCATTGTTCAATTGATAACCATCGAAGTTTTCAGTCCATTGAAGGATATTAATTTTTTTCTTTACATCCTCTAACTTACTAGTTTTTAAATTGATTCGCTTATTTGTTTTATTTACCTTTGTTTTCGTTATTTTTTCAATAAGACTTATTTGATATTTTTCACATTCATTATGTTTTCCATTTATATACCATGACTGAGATTTTCTCCACTCTTTAGTTTGATTAATACTTGGTTTAACCATTTATATATTGTGAAAAAACGCAGCGGTAGCCCTTAAAAAACCCTAACCCATCTTCCATTGTTAAAACACAATCTATTCTATACACTCTTTCATACAATATCCATATGGAACACAATCTATTCCATTATCTAAAATAAATCTCTATCATCAAAGGCTCCTAATGCCTTTTTATTTACTTCTTCACTATATATGTTATGTTTATAACTTCTTATTGTATCATTTCCTATATTCTTCTTTCTTATTCATCAAACAATTATAATAATTTCTAAAAGTTATTGATTTCTTTATTACATATTTCTTTATTCCCTTTAACCTCTATCAATCTGATCCTGATCACCATACTTATAAGCATATGCTTTGCTCCTCAATCAAACTCACTCATTACTTTTCCACCCAACTCATCCTTAAACTTACCAATAACCTTTTCATTCTTTTTGGAAAATAACTCGCTCTTCTTACTAAAATTACTTGTATCATATACTCCAATATTTTTCTTCATATCTTTATAAACATCATCAGTTTTATATCTAGGATAAAACTATCAGTGTCCATATACAACAATGAAACATTTTCACCATACTCTTTCTTTAAGCCATTATACAAATAATCATACATCAATATCTTTGATAAATCAAGAACTGCTGTTCCAATATAAATTGGTTATCCATTACAATACTTTCCTTTTCCATATGAATAGCAGAAAAGTTCTCTGAAAAACCTCTTCTCTGTTAAAACTTGGTTTTTTATCAATCTCGAAGCTTCTTTCCAAGATGTTGCAAATCTAATGTTTTGCCTGTTTCTAACATTCTCATTGTCTTTCCAAAGACAGCATTATTCATCAATTTATAGAAATCCCCTTCAAATTTTACTTTTGTATTTGCTCTCATATCTGTATTGAATTTAATATACTTTTTCATCCAAGGACTTTGTTTAAATTTTAAAACTCTATGAATTTTAGCTACTCTCAATCCTTCTCTCAAAAACTGTTTTAAGCTTCTCTGATGCAAACATATCCCTCTTTATCATAGAATGTTGTTAATAACTTTTCTGTTGATTTGCCTTTAATATTAAAACTTTTATGATAATCACTTAACCATTCTTTCTTTGGGGTTTCTTCTCACATGCAAAAGGAAGGTCTTTATGCTTATTATGAAGATCACTCGGGTACCTCAAATCAACTTCAAAATAATAACCTTCTTCTTCCTCATTCAATTCCTCTTGAGAAGAAATAACAATATTCATCAAAGCCTTTTCATAATCCTTTTCTTCCACCCACTCTAATTTACCATAAGGTAGAGATTGAGACATTGCCCATCCATACAAATTATTAGCATCAAAATACATCAAATAATTACTATCTTTTTCACTATCATAATTTGGAAGATATTTATTATTTGCTTTAGCATATCTTTTGAACATACTTGTGATATTCCACCTCTCTTAGACTTCTCAATCATCAAAAGCATATCTACATCACTGATTAAATCAATATCTTGTTTTGTCATTTTCAACATTGCACTCCAAGCTAAACCAGGAGCTGTGAAATAGTGAGCAGGATCTAATCCATAACAATTTTTATTATGACAGAGTGATCTAAAAGCTTCAAACACATCAGCTAACAATAAAACATCTGTTTTTAGATACAAATCATGATATTCTCCAAGGTTCTTTATCTTAAATATTTTCCAAATTTCTTGTGCGTGTTTATATTCCTTATCACTTATCTCTTCTTCATAAAGGTTATTATAGAAACTTTCTTTTGAAGGAAGTTGTGTTTCTTTAAATCTCATAAATGAATTCATATAATCATAAGGATAAATTCCCTTCCTTGTAAGAATTTTCTCTTTACTTTGAATTTCATTCCTTGTTTGAATTTCCTCTCGAGTTAGAATTTCCTCTTTAATCAGAATTTCATCTTTAATCAGAATTTCCTCTTTAGTTAGAATTTCATTCATTGTTTGAATTTTCTTTACAATTAGAATTTCATCTTCAGTAAGAATTTCTTCATTAATTTCCTCATTAATTAGAATTTCCTCTTTACTTTGAATTCTCTCTTTAATCTGAATTTCCTCTTTAGTTAGAATTTCCTTTTTGGAAAGAATGAATTAAGATTTGGAAAGAGCCTGTGGAGCTTAGATTTGATGCTAGTTGGCTAGTGGTGTTCCCATAAACTTGTAAGAATCTAGAAACCTAATACGAGTTATAGGTTTTGTGAATATCATTTTTGCAAATGAAATATACTTTTGACTTGTGTTTGTTATGGCAGAAATATTCCCTGGTGTTTTTGAAAGTTCATTTATAAATAGATGTGTATCATAGTTGGCGCTGTTGGGAAGAAAGACTGGAATAAAAGAAGGTAATTTAATTAAGATTACAACAAGAATGAGCGGGACCTCTATATTTACCAGTAAGATGACAATGATCCCTAACTTTAGACTCCTCAATTTCCTCCTCACAAATATGACAGATATTGTTCTTTCTAAATTCTAATTTTTCTTCTTGGTTAATTTCATCGGTTCATTTGTTTCTTTCATTAATTTAGTTAGTCTTATACAATCCTTTTCTAATCGTTTTACAAACTCTTTGAAGCATTTTTTCCACGATAATGTTCAAGTTTATTATAGTTTTCTCCAACAGATGATTTGATATAATAACAGAAGCCACAAGGAATATGTTTTTGATATTTATTTGTATATGATTCTTTTGGATTAGGAGAAGCAGTATTTATCTTTTTAAGGATACACTCAAAATCAGCGTATATCACAAATGGTTGCATCATAGATTTATTATAATCTTCAAAAGAAATCTTTTCACCAGGTTTAGGCATTGTAATTACAGCTGATTTATGATTACTACAATATTTTGAATGTTGTTCTAATCGTTCTTTTGTATGAAATGAATTAAGACATCGCTTACAAGGATATATTTTGTTTGCTGTTCTGAATACCTGAGAAGAGATTAATCTTGATAAATTATTGATGTATGTGTAATGTGAATTCTTTCCAACACTAAAATATAAAAGATCAATGTGTGTTTCTTCATTTTTAGTTGTTTGAAATTTTTAATATTTGAACTTTGTTTGTATCCGTTAATCCATATACATTAATAGAAAGATTATTCTTTTTTCTAAATTTAGGAATATCTGTTAGTCGCATTGGGAATTTAAAATCTTTAATGTCCAAGGTCTTCTCATATTTCATATATTGTTTACTCTTTCTGAATTACATTTTGGTGGATGTAAGTGAGCAAGAACAGACCAGAGAAAACATTTATTATCATTGTTCTTAATATTAACAACTGCCTTCTTTAGTTTATTTCTTTGGTAATTCAATATAAGAAGAAGCTTTCAGAGGGTTTGATTTTAGAATGTGTATATCTAAAAAGATGATTTTTTTAATGTTAAATCCACTTCCTACCACTGTATTATCAACATCCTCCTCTTGTCTTGATAGTTCTTCATAACCCCACTATTCAAAAAATATTGAAATGATGTTTATAAATGAAGATCTGTTCTCATATAAGGAGTTTGTTCTTCATCTTGTCTTTTCATATTCATTTTCACTCATATAAAACTTTAAAGTTTTCATTTCTTTTAAATAACTTTTTCAACATCAGGTTTCACTATTTCAATTGATTCAGCTATTGATGATGGACCGGGTTCCAAATTGAAAAATCCTTATTTTTATATGCCCTTTAAATGCCCCATCAGTGTTTTCAATATGATAGTCTCCCTTTACTTTAAACTCATTTTCTTGTGTTTTTGTGATTGAAGATGTCTATTATAACTACTCTTCAAAACATCCTTTGAGCAGATATCACAATGTTTTCTTTCCAACTCAAGAGGAGATATTTTATGAAATAGATTAAATGTGTGTTTGTTGGTTCGGAGGTGTTTTCTATAATGTTTATATTCGTGATTACAAACATCGCAGTACGTTGTTTCACCATATTTATATAATAAAACTTTGCTGAAACTAAAATTTTCTTGATGAAAATTTCGTTTATTTTACAGGTCAATCTGTGCTTAAACTAAAATTTTCTTGATGAAAATTTCGTTGATTTTACAGGTGAATCTCTGCTTAAACTAAAATTTTCTTGATGAAAATTTCGTTTATTTACAGGTGAATCTGTGCTGTGAATTGGTTTTTGATTATAGGGTTATTCTTCCTACTTTTACCAGAAAGAATAACCCTATAATCAACAGAGTTCAGCAGATCAATATATACTTTATCATCATTATTTCTCATATCCAATGGTTTATCAATATACTTTGATTCATCCCTCACAGTTGAACCTTGTCTTCCATCTTTTGTGAGAAGAAACATTAATCTCGGAGTTAGTTTGACAGGGGGTCGAGCAGAATTCAAGAACCTTAATTCATCATTAAATATCAATACCTTTTCTTGAACAAGATGAAATATTGCTGATTGTTCTGTTGGAATGAGCCCTGCTTTGGTTTTTGAATCCGCTGAATATTCATTGTTTTGAAGAGCATTCACAATATAATCAGGGGGTCGATTCATCTCTTCCAGTTGTTGAAATAATCCTTCATCATCATATTCTAATTCTCCTATATGCTCTAATTCTTCTCCGTCATTTGACTGAAATCTCTTAACACTTGGAGCTTTCTCGGAGTATATTTTATTGTAGGAACTGTGGAAACATCTATAATTTTTTCTTGGGAAGTTTTTAAAAGTGGTTTAAAAAATTTCTCTTGTTTTCTTCAAATGCTTCTTCACCCGTTAGTTTTTGTCTGCGTTTCTTCTTTATGTCTTCCTGTTGTTTTGCAACTTTTGAAACCAACTCTTGATGTTCCCTAAATCTTCTTGCTCTTTCTTTCGCATCATTTATTTATTGAAAAATATCATTTAATATCTCATCTTGTTTCACCACAATATATTTATATTTTTCAGTCGTGTGTTTATGTAATCCCCAAATTCCTTTTTACTATATAATGTAGAACAATTGTCTCTCCAAAAATTGTTAATATCTATTGAATTTAACTTGAATAAAATAAAAGTATTAGCATTGTTTCTGATGGAACGACGAGGAAGTTGAAAGTACGATTGACTAAGATAAATACAATTACAAGAAGAATGTCTCCCTCTTGTGTAGTAGCTGTCCATTACCGTTTGGTTTCTCTCATTAACACAATCATCAAAGATAACGAGGTTTTTTGGATTTATCCAAATCTTGGGGAGACGGTATATCATCCGTATTATCACTAAGAATACAAGTTATCGGTTTTGATTTCTTTTTACATCTCTGTGTATCACAAATAGTTGTATTATATCTTCAATGTTATAATCATTTAGGTTTTTTGAAGTTTAAATAAACCGATTATATCTTCTTTTTGAAGTCCAGCATTAAAACCTTGTGAGAGTAGTTGATATTCTGGTTGAAAACTCGACTTTGTGAAAATTTATTAAATTATCATAATCTAAAAAGTTTGGAGTGAGGAGCATCTTTAAAAGTAAGCAGGTTTTTCCACAATCCACTTGAACCAACTATGAGGCATCTTAATGAATTTGGGAGATTTTTATGATGTTAAATTTTATCTTATTTTCCCAAATGGGTAAAAAATCATTCATTTATATATTTGGAAAACAGGTTATTTAATTTATCATTGGCTTTTTTAGAACTCTGTATTTTATCCTAAGTTCAGTTAATTTCAAGATAATCCATTATTTTATTTATGCAATATCTTGGTGTGTATTTTCCTGAAAATCACATCATGAATAATATATAACAACAATCCTTTGAACATTTCTAATACGTTCAGTTTCTTCCTTGTAAGGAAAGGTGTGTTATCACCCTCATACTTTACATTCATTTCTCTAATCAATCTTGTAAAGTAATTCATTTTTGGTTGTAAATCTAAAAGAATTATTTTCCTTTTTATATTTTTTATTATCATTAATTAGAAGATGATCACAGAATATACATTGTTTATAGGCTTTTGACTCTGTGTTTAATCCCGTCTTTCACACGCAGGACAATCTCAAATTTGTCATATGGAGAATCAGGGAATTCAAGAGGCTCAAAATCGAGTAAACTATTCATATTTATAAATAAAACTTTACTTAAACTGAAATTCATCTTCGATATCATCTTCGATACTTTCAGAATCATCTATACTTTCATAACTATCGTTTGAACACAAACTCTCGGTATCATAACCATCGTTTGAATGCAAACTCTCGGTATCATAATCACTCTCATAATCTTCAAAATCTTCAGTTGAATATTTACTCATATTTAATTAGTAGAAAAACATTACCATCGATATCATATATACTTTTTTCATTAACAGATTCAACTGCTACATTTTTTATATTAAAGGTAATTTAAAATGATCCTTAACTACAATTGAACGAAATGTCATTTCACCTGATACGTTAACATCCTTTATTTCATCAGGATTTATATCTTTGAGGTTGTTGAAAAAAATACAAATTTCTCCTTGCATATTACAGATGGTCTTATCTTTTCTTTCTAAAGCTTCATCCAGAAGGTTTTTATTTTTTTGAACTTTTCTTGTTTCATTGCTTTTTCTAGTTTTGAATTTATTGCCAGAAGGAGAGGAGAAACTTTTGTTAGAGGCTACTTTAATTGATGTTCTTCCAGGTATACTAAAAGCCCTTCCACTGAAGTAAATTGAAGAACTCATATCATTCGCCATAATTGTTTTTACCAATAGTTGTTATATTTATCTTTGTTCAATTTTACATCCTTGACATATTTCTCAGTATCTTTAACAAATGAAGAGATTGATTGAAACTTGTCTTTTGTGTCTTGAAACATTGTATTTATTAAGTGAAAAAGTTGGAGGATAAAATGGTTTTAAGTACAGATTCACCTGTAAAATGAACGAAATTTTCATCAAGAAAATTTTAGTTTAAGCACAGATTCACCTGTAAAATAAACGAAAATTTTCATCAAGAAAATTTTAGTTTAAGCAGAGATTCACCTGTAAAATCAACGAAATTTTCATCAAGAAATTTTTAGTTTAAGCACAGATTCACCTGTAAAATAAACGAAATTTCATCAAGAAAATTTTAGTTTAAGCAGAGATTCACCTGTAAAAATCAACGAAATTTTCATCGAAATTTTAGTTGAAGCACAAATTCACCTGTAAATAAACGAAATTTTCATCAAGAAATTTTAGTTTAAGCAGAGATTCACCTGTAAAATCAACGAAATTTTCATCAAGAAAATTTTAGTTTAAGCACAGATTCACCTGTAAAATAAACGAAATTTCATCAAGAAATTTTAGTTTCAGCAAAGTTTTATTATATAAAATATGGTGAATACAACGTACTGCGATGTTTGTAATCACGAATATAAACATTATAGAAACACCTCCGAACCAACAAACACACACTTTAATCTATTTCATAAAATATCTCCTCTTGAGTTGGAAAGAAAACATTGTGATATCTGCTCAAAGGATGTTTTGAAGAGTAGTTATAATAGACATCTTCAATCACAAAAACACAAGAAAAATGAGTTTAAAGTAAAGGGAGACTATCATATTGAAAACACTGATGGGGCATTTAAAGGGCATATAAAAATAAGGATTTCAATTTGGAGAACCCGGTCCATCATCAATAGCTGAATCAATTGAAATAGTGAAACCTGATGTTGAAAAAGTTATTAAAAGACATTAAAAGAAATGAAAACTTTAAAGTTTTATATGGAGTGAAAATGAATATGAAAAAGACAAGATGAAGAACAAACTCCTTATATGAGAACAGATCTTCATTTTATAACATCATTTCAAGATTTTTTGAATAGTGGGGTTTATGAAGAACTATCAAGACAAGAGGAGGATGTTGATAATACAGTGGTAGGAAGTGGATTTAACATTAAAAAAATCATCTTTTAGATATACACATTCTAAAATCAAACCTCTGAAAGCTTCTTCTTATATTGAATTACCAAAAGAAATATAAACTAAAGAAGGCAGTTGTTAATATTAAGAACAATGATAATAAATGTTTTCTCTGGTCTGTTCTTGCTCACTTACTTCCACCAAAATGTAATTCAGAAAGAGTAAACAATATATGAAATATGAGAAGACCTTGGACATTAAGATTTTAAATTCCACAATGCCACTAACAGATATTCCTAAATTTGAGAAAAAGAATAATCTTTCTATTAATGTATATGGATTAACGGAATCAAACAAAGTTCAAATAGTAAAATTTCAAACAACTTAAAAATGAAGAAAACACACATTGATCTTTTATATTTTAGTGTTGGAAAGAATTCACATTACACATACATCAATAATTTATCAAGATTAATCTCTTCTCAGGTATTCAGAACAGCAAACAAAATTTATCCTTGTAAGCGATGTCTTAATTCATTTCATACAAAAGAACGATTAGAACAACATTCAAAATATTGTAGTAATCATAAATCAGCTGTAATTACAATGCCTAAACCTGGTGAAAAGATTTCTTTTGAAGATTATAATAAATCTATGATGCACCCATTTGTGATATACGCTGATTTTGAGTGTATCCTTAAAAAGATAAATACTGCTTCTCCTAATTCCAAAAGAATCATATACAAATAAATATCAAAACATATTCCTTGTGGCTTCTGTTATTATATCAAATCATTCTGTTGGAGAAAACTATAATAAACTTGAACATTATCGTGGAAAAAATGCTTCACAAGAGTTTGTAAAACGATTAGAAAAGGATTGTATAAGACTAACTAAATTAATGAAAGAAACAAATGAACGCGATGAAATTAACCAAAGAAGAAAAATTAGAATTTAGAAGAACAATATCTGTCATATTTGTGAGGAGGAAATTGAGGAGTCTAAAGTTAGGGATCATTGTCATCTTACTGGTAAATATAGAGGTCCCGCTCATTCCTGTTGTAATCTTAATTATAAATTACCT
>CM068955.1:13626954-13637861 GCA_035128595.1 Eptatretus atami
GAGGACCCTAAGTCACGTGGTTGAGTTATTGGCGTCCACGGTCGGTTAAGCGACCCGCCGCGTCATAGAATTATCCGTGTGCGAAGGCCTACAATTCCGGGGAGTCGAGATAGCTTCCCCCCATTGGTCTTCTCACCGGACCCCTGGCCCACAACAATATATATATATATATATATAGTCGCAAGAATGTGAATATTCTGGTAGTTTGTGCCTTTGATGATACAAGCATGAAATTTGGTACACAGTTATAGCATACCTTAGGAAACATTTTGGATTAAGGACATTCCAGATTACCCTAGGGTCAAAATGGTGGCCATTTTACAAAATGGCTGCCACGAATAACAAATTCTGCCTACAAGGTCAGCAAAGTCATATGTGCTTGGTGCAAAACACAATGTAGTGAGTAAATATGATTATTACAACTAGTATCACATGCTTCATTATCTACTTCATATTTGACTAAAAAATGCATCTACGGTGGTCTATGAGGGACACAGATAACAGTTTACCATCGCAATAATGCATGGCTGGAACAAGAGCTCTGCAATATGATCATGCATGTGAATGTTACCTGAATATTGTTTCTGGAAATATAAATAGATCAAAAATCAAATTTGGTGAAAGGAACTTAGACTCCAGAATATTTCCATTATTAATTACATACTGGGCTGGCAATGTCGCGATTAATGCATAATTTGCGAAATCGATATTGATGTACTCACTGTATTAATTTTCATGATTGCATAATAGAAATGTTCAAACACAATGGTGTGTTCATATTGATTTGGGTTTAACATGGTCCTGTCCAGCGCAAAGAAATAAATGTATGGTGGCCTATTGGGGACATCGAGTGACATCACCCAAGATCGCCATTGTGTATATATGCATCTCCTCTGGGCTGGGGTTCGTAGTTGAAAACATTTTAACTCTGCTATCTTTTCAGGTGATAACTCCACTGTAGTGTACCCAAAGACTAATCCCCTGCTTGGTGGTGGTTCTTCCCAATTTACAGTGACTGATTGTGTGGTTCAAGACAATGGCCAAGCATTTCAAACTATTAGACCCCAGCAGCGAGGGCCAAGTACATCTGTTACATCAATTAACCAGACACACTGGAACCTATGTGTGCTGTGTCAGATGGACACCACTGAGCCTCTTCATTGTCCAGCTGACTCCAAGCGAAGCACAGGAGGTCTGGATACCAGACTCTGGCAGACAACCTCCTCAGGTTCAGTGAGATCGACTGCTTGCCAAAATCTCTCGACATGTCCCGCTTGGACGATGGTGAGGGTATTGAGTCCACCTTCCAGCACCACAGGGCTAAGTGGCATGATTCGTGCAGACTACAATAAAACAAAACTCAATTGATTCGGGCAGAGAAGAGGAAAACAACCAGTGGGGATACCGAAGGCGTGACACGAAAGTATACCCGTCAGAGTGTGGACCGCACAGAGTCACTGCTCGAAACGTGTTTCTTTTGTGACAAGGCAGCGGTAACGAGTCTTTGCGCAAAGCTTCTACCTGACCTGGACAGACGAGTCAGGAAATGTGCTCTGAAACTAGAAGACAAGCCACTTATTGCTAAACTGAGTGCTGGAGATAGATGGCCAAGATGCCTGTACCATGTGAAGTGTCTGGTTTCCCTCTATAACAAAGCAAGGGACACAAAGAGAACCTTGGATGACCAGGATGTATTCAATCATGGCATAGCTCTCGGAGAACTGGTGTCCTACATCGATGATGCCGCGCATGGCACGCTCTTGTGGCACCAGTGTTCAAGCTGGCAGACCTAACAAGTCTGTACAACAACCGGCTGAAACAGCTTGAACAGTCTTGACTGGACGTGTTCACTCGACCAAACTCAAGCACCGGATCATGACATATTTTCCGGACATGGAGGAGCACAGCCTGGCCGAGATGTTCTGCTAGCTTTCAACGAGGACATCGGATCAGCCCTTCACAAGGCCTGTGAACACGATGCGATAGTGATGGTGTTCATCTTGCTAGAGCCGCGAACATAGTCCGAAGAGACATGTTGAAGATAAGACAGCCTTTAGTGGTTCATTGACGCCCTCTGCCAAGAACAATCCGTGCCAAATTCTCTCGTGGCACTAGTGCTATGATCCTGAATGGTCCCACGATCCAAGAGCAGTCAAGCCACTCATCTGTATCAACACCCACTCTTACAATCTCACAGCTCTCATGTTCAACAGCTACGCACGCCGCCGACAGAGTACGAGTATTGAGTCTACCAAGCACGGCCACAATCGGGAGACCCCGTGCCTGTGTACCGGGAATGCTGATGCACACAAAGACTCGCAAACGAGACCTGGTTGACACTCTGTTCCACTTGGGTCTCTCCGTCTCCTATGATAGGGTGCTGAGCATCTCCACGGACTTGGGGAACAGTATCTGCCGCTTCTTCCAGCAGGAGGGTGCAGTTTGCCCACCTGAACTTGAAGAGTGGTCTGTTCACGACTGGCGCAGTGGATAACATCGACCACGATCCCAGCTCAACTAGTACTCAAGACTCGTTCCACGGCACTGGCATCTCGCTGTTCCAGCACCAGAATAGTGAAGTGCATGGAGTTCAACGGCTGCGGGTAGTAGTTTCAGATGATGTTACTACAACAGCAACCACTGCACACCTGCCAGAGTCATACACCACTGTACCTCCTGTGGTTCTCGGTAAACGTGAACCACCGATGCCCAAGTTGGCTGGTCCCAACAAGAGTGACTGCCAACTGATCCTCAAGCAATGCAGGTGGAATACAGGTACGCCACAGAAAATATATCATCTGAAAGTTGTACATATTCTGTATTCATATATGTGCCTCAATCTCTTGTTAACTGTGTGTGGTGCTGAGGTCCTGTCTCTTGTTAATTGTGTTGATGAGTTCTTGTCATTTTGACAGGTGGCTAGAGCAGATGGCAGTTAGTGTAGCATCAGACACACCACTACAGGGAGACGAGACTGTGTCATGGGCTGCATATATGCCAGCAAGCAGTCCATTCCAGAGGAACCAGAGTGTGGCGTGACCCTCACCTCATTGCTGCCTCTCTTCTACGACCAGGCCAAGTCCGTGGCTATGATTCGTCACTCCATGGACGTCATCAAGACAGCAGTTGAGATTCTGAACCCTGGTCAGATCCCAGTCCTCACAGTCGATCAGCCACTGTACGCACTCGCCAAACAGATCCAGTGGAGATGGCCAGAAACACATGGAGAAGATCACTTCGTCATCCTATTTGGTGGACTCCACATTGAGATGGCTGCACTGAAAACTCTGGGTGATCTTCTGGATAGCAGTGGTGACAGGAGCTCTGGTGCAGGCAGGAGTTGCTACAACTGGTATTGCTGATTCCTTCCTGAAGGCTGCCCATGTTACACGCACTCGGCGAGCTCACAGGTCACAGCCAGTAGCCTCTATCTTCTCCTACAGAAAGCCTTCAGCCAAGGAGCAGATGAGGGACAGGATCTAGAAGACTGGTGTGCTGAACGTGTGCAAGCCAGTCCGCAGTTCCACTTCTGGTGGATCATTCTACAGTTGGAACTCACTGTCCTATCTACGTCAGATCGGTCCGTGAAGGGAACTTCCTGCTATACATTGATGCCCTGAGCAAGATTGTCCCCTGGTTCTTCGCCTTGGGTCATACCAACTACGCCAGGTGGATACCAGTTCACCTGCGCGACATGGTGACACTGGCGACCAAACATGCAAGTGTATACACGCAGTTTCTTGCCGGCAACTTCACAGTAAAGAAGACACTCATGCGTTTTCTGCGATGGCCATCGACCAAGCCCACGAGCAGAATAACGCATTAGTTAAGGGTGACGGAGGAGCTGTAGGCCTGACAGAGAATCCCGCTGCATTACGCCGCTGGATGGTGTCTGGTCCAGAGATGGCCAGAGTGATCGCTGAGTTCCAGGCCACATCAGAGACAAGAAGGCTGTTCACAAACACCACGAGCAGACCAAGCACACACAGGTAGCCTTTGCTAGAGATGTGCGTTCACTCACTCAAGTCATGGGGGAGATGGGCAACCATTTTGTGATGACAGCAAGGATCTCCTGGTGCTAGACAGCAGAGACCTGGCAGACCCAGCAGTTATCAATACTGTACGCCAGATCGAGAAGCTGGGACAAGAACCGCATGACTCCTATGTCCATGAGAGACTTATCAACCAGACAAAGCCATCACCGACCCAATCAAGAGAAACAACCTCCCTCTCTTCAGCGACCTCCAGTCAGAGAGAAGTCAAGAGCACAGCTGCAGGTTTCATCTCTGAAGAACGACTGCTCCCTGTTCTCCAGGTTGTTCATTGCGCCCAGATACGTGATGGAGATCTTGATGAGTTCTTCGCACATGAGAACCAAGCATGTCCCCTGCACTGTCACACATGGGCAAGATGAGACTTGGACAAAGTCTGATCTGGTTGGCTGCTTAGAAGATCTGGTCCCTCCACAGGAGAATGCTGCTGCTGCTGCTAGTCCAGCAGTTGAAGTCATCATCCTTGAGGGTGCAGCGATCATCAGTATGCTGCCACCTGGCACAGCAAAGACCTTCAACGAGTATGCATCAGAAGTATTCTGCCATACATCACATCTCAGCTGCAGCATACGAGCAGGATGGATATTGTCTGGGATGAATACCTCACAGACAGTTTGAAGGCAGACACTAGGAAGAAGCGAGGCAAAGGCATCAGGAGACGAGTCGAGCCATCTAGTTCCATTCCTGGAAACTGGCAGACCTTTCTTCACAGATGAGAACAAGATGGAGTTGTTTGACTTCCTAGCCACCAGAGTAGCAACAACAGACACAGACAAACAAGTCATCAGCACCCACCACAAAGATGTGGTTTGTACGCAGGCCCGAGATGTTGCTGGTCTTGCCCCTTGTAGCCATGAAGAGCTGACACAAGAATGCTACTCCATGCTGAAGACGCTGTGAGGCAGGGATACAGCAAAGTGTCGATCCGTACAGTAGACACTGATGTCGTGGTCCTTGCGGTGACAGCACTGGACTCTGGACATTGATGAGCTCTGGGTTGCTTTTGGCACAGGAAAGAACTTCAGGTTCTTGGCAGCTCACGAGATGTCTGTGGCACTGGGACCTAACAAGTGTCGAGGTTTGCCATTCTTCCATGCCCTCACTGGATGCGACACCGTTTCAAGCTTCGGAGGCAGGGGGAAGAAAAAAGCATGGGAAACCTGGAAAGCCTGTGATGAGGTCACTGATGTCACTGCAGCATTCTGTGCCTTGGCTGCCACGCCAACTCCTTCAGCCGTAGATGACCACATGGATGCACTGGAGCGTTTTGTTGTTGTGCTCTATGATCGCACCAGTAGCCAGGAACATGTCAATGAGTGTCGCAAGCATCTGTTCACCCAGAATGGCAGATCAATAGATGCTCTCCCACCAACTCGTGAAGCCCTGAAACAGCACATCAAGAGAGCTACCTACCAAGCCGGCTACTGTTGGGCCAGATGATGGTGTCCACACCAGAGCTCCCATCGCCCAGTGACTGGGGGTGGGTTCACACCGATAATGGCTGGGACATATACTGGACAACCCTCCCAGAGGCAACTGAGGCATGTCGGCAACTACTAAGGTGTGGCTGCAAAAAGGGATGCAGAGGACAGTGCAAGTGTGTCAAGGCTGCACTCCAGTGCACAGCTCTATGTCACTGTGGTGGGGAGTGTACAAGAGAGATAACTGGGACAAGAGAGATCACAGATGATAATTATGTAACATGTACACATGTATCCATGCATCATAGTAGACTCTGTTACCTGGATCTAGAGGTTCCACTGTATAATTTTGACTCTGTAATTTGATGTTAGGATCAAACAGAAGCACTTCCTCTGAGTTCAAGAGTGTTAAATGAACAACAGTCATTCCATGGTGCTTGAAATAAACAGTTTTTTGAAGAGTTTGTTGTAGAAAACCGTCCAAAAGTGCAAAAATGCACCAAAAAATGACCAAATACAGTAAATGGTTTATTCACGCTTTGTCACCTTTATTTGCTAGAATCTATATTTAGTTAAATAAAACCACTGGTACTTCAAACGCACATGGCCTCGCTGGGTCATGAACATTATTGTTCACCACGGGAACATCGCGCAGGCATGGCATCAAGCTGCTGGCAGAGAGTGTTCTGTTCTAGAACTTACAAGTGCGAGAGAACGAGTCTGACGTATCAACGCACCTGCCTGGTAGGATTCACAAGGCCTCATGACACGATTCGCCCGAACTTGACCATACGAGTTTTGCATAGGTAGAATTCATAATCTGCTGTGTCTCAAGCACGAACGGAACGAGACATAGTTCCGAATGAGACACTGAGGAGTAAATGATATGACAGCGTTATGGTGTTCATTAATGACGCTGCCTCGTGCCAGAACAATCCGTTGCCAAACTATCTCGTTGCACGAGTTGCCTATGAATGCCTGAATGGTCCCACGATCCAAAGATGCCAGTCAAGACCACTCATGCCTATTTCAACACCCACGGTTCAATCCTACAATCTAAGCTTCCAGAATGTTCAACAGCTACGGCACTCGCCAGCAGATCGAGAGGTACAGAGTATGTGAGTTTTAACTACCAAGCCACTAGGCCAACATACTGCGGGTCCAGGGTAGATGATCTCCCGTCCTGGTGTTAGCCGATGGTGAACATATGGCTGGCACCGACCCGATCGGTAAGGACACACAAATGATCTTCAAACGAGATCGTGGAGATTGTACGTACGTCTGACTATGCTATCTTAGAAGGTTCTCTCCGAGCGGACTGTGCCTATAATAAGATGTGTGCCCTGAGCATCTCCACCAAGGGCCTTGGAGGGAACAGTATCTGCCGACATTCTTCCAGCAGGAGAAGAGTGCACGTTATGCGAGCCACCGTGAACAGACAGAAGAGTGGGTTGGTCTGTTCGTCAAATGAGCATTGGACTTCGCACTGCAGTGGAATAAAATCCTGACGCACAACCGTTAGTGCCCTCCAGGAGCAGGTGTCTCTCTAAAGCGTGAAAGAGTGAACTTCTCCAAAAGACTCGGTGGTTTTCTCCATCGACGAAGCACTCGTGGCTGTCTGGTCGCTTGATACTTCAGGGCACCATGATTAATATAGTGAGAGTGTGTTCACGGTTGTAGGTATGTTCGAGTATACGGACTGGTCGAGGTAGGAGTAGATTGCAGATGGATGTTATCTAACACGATGTCAGGCAATAACCACTTGCATCGTGACGTGCCAGATGACATTTTGCTATACAACGATATCTGTGATCAGTAGTAGACTCTGGGAGTTTGACCTGGGATCTAAGTGAGGTATTCCACTGTATAGATTTTTGACTGTACTGGGAAGGAGTTGGTATGGTTTACGTAGGGAATCAATGAGACGAGAGCACTGTTCTCGGTCTTGAGTATCAAGAGTGTTGTGTAAACCAGTGTTGAAGCATAGTCAGTACATTCGCGCCGTATGTGCTTTACTGGTATGAATCGAGAGTTTTTTTGAAGAGTGTGTGTATGTGGACTATGAAGATACCGAGTGCGAAAAGAGTGAGGCTAAGAAATGTGCACTCTCCAAATTAAAGTGACGTCGATAGTACATGTGTAAATGCGTTGTTTGATAACGTGCAGCAGGTCGTTATGCGCAACCTTCTATTGTGCTAGAATCACTACTATGTTTGTGATATAGAGTTAGGAAAGAGCGCTAGTACTAGGTACGTAGTTGACGTTCGTTATGAATGAGTAGTGTATCGTCTGCTACATGTAGTGTGTACTCCGTGGTTGTACGTGGAAGCTGATACACAACGATTGCTGACGCTGATGGTAGTGAAGAATGTGTGTGATACAAGTGTGATGTGCCGCACGATTTAGTGGCTACTGGTAAGAGAGTTCATGGAGATGGTGTCCTCATAGTGTAGCTAGAGGATCTTTTGAGAAGATACTGCTAGTGCTTAGCAGTGGTGCAGAATTTCATGCTTGTATCACTAAAGGCACATTTTTTCACATATCTGCCGGACTAATATATATATATATATTATATATATATATATATATATATATATATAATAATACAGTAGACTAGGCGTAAGTCGTCACCATCGGGACCGAGAAAAAAGTGACGACTTAGAAATGTGACGACTTACGCGTATGCGAACATTCATGATGACTGTGGGTGAAGGATGAAGTCGCGCGTGCTGGACACGTATGTGTGAGAGCCGGCTATTGTACCAAAAGGAAAACACATCCTCGGGCATAGGTGGGGTTCATTGGTGAGTTGGAAAGTGATCAAGCAAAGATGGAATTCATGAATCAGTTTATCAAAAGTAAAGATAATGAACAACTGTAAGACAACTCATATACCATCGTGATGGTATGGTGACAATTACATGACACACAGTCATCGTGGTGATGATTACCACTCAATGCCTATGTGTAAGTGAGTGCGGTAATGTACAAAACAAGCCAATATAAACCATGATCGGACTTCAACACAAGCTGATCGATCCTTTACTCCTTCGCGAAGTAATCCGTTATGTTTGATTGCCTCAAACTCTTGGCATCTGGTGCATGAGAAAGGACTTGCCGATTCCCCACCTCACTTGAATCTGTCTATCCAGTGCATCGCAAGGTCTCGGCATCATCATGCCCGAGGTCCGCAGCGAATTTACTGCCTTCAGCAGCAACATTTCACCGTCCAACCGAATATTTGGCTGAGCCGACATTTGCCGAAACCAGATGATGAGCGCGTCATCAACATCTTCAAAGGACACACATTTCACACTTACCACCGGCCTCGCGATCTTCTCCACTTGTCCAAATACTTGCCCTTATTCTTCAAGATATCGTTCAATGTCTGCCGTTTGATGTCCAACTTCTCAGCTATGGCTGTTTCTTCATCAGTGGGTTTGCCTAACAAAACTGGATAATGTCGTATTTTTCTTGGTAGGTTTTAGTTGTAAGCTTACGCTTAGTCGCCATTGTCCTGCCTGCAGTGCGATCAACGTGTGTACGCAGTTATAAATAGCCTATCACTGGCGGTGTAACCAATGAGCGAGCATCAGGATTCCATGAAATCGGGCTTCTCACGAGGCAGCAGTTCATGTGACGAGTTAGGAGTGGTAATTTACTTGAGTTTCCATTACGCGGGAACGGACAACATCTGACACTTAGACGAAGTGACGACTTAGAGATGACGACTTACAGAGGGATGACCCTTTATTCAAAGGGATTTAACATGAGATAAATTCGGGACTTTTTGACGCTGCCGACTTAGGTGAAGTGAGAGTTACACGCTGCCGACTTACGCCTAGTCTACTGTATATATATATATATTAATATACACATACATACAGGGTGAGTCAAAAGTAGCGCCGATTTCTGTTTTTTGGCTGTCAGATTCTTTCTGGGAAGTCATGTTGTTAATAATTGTCTTGCAGATTATTAATTTTCGTAATTTATTTATTTTTGATTTGTTTTGCAGGTTATTGCTGCGAGTTTGGAAAGTTACTGAATTTGCACCAAATTGAACCATGAATTACCTTTCAATGAATCAACGCATTGCGGCCTGGAACATTACCACAAATATAATGAACAACCAACGATGACGGCACGCCGTTGGCACAGGAATTCGATATTAACCCACCTCAGGGAAGAAACATACGATTGATTGTCGAGAAATTTGAAGCAACAGGGTCTGTAGCCACTGCAAAGAAGTCCGGTCGTCCGAAAACGGCAACGATGTAGCTAAGGCTGAAGAAGCCATCAGAAGATTGGAACAAAGTCCGCAAAAGTCAACTCGCCGTTTATCTGCAGAGTTGGAAGTGAGCCAATCAAGTGTTATCCGTATCCTTCACCAGAAAAAATGGAAACCTTACATTCCATGCTTACTGCATGCCCTTCATGATGGAGATGACGACCGCCGTCTTCAATTTTGCAAAGAGTTCTCAGCTAAACTTCACGAAGAGGACACAATGCTAGACAACATCTGGTGGTCAGATGAGGCATGTTTTAAGCTTAATGGCACAATTAACTGACAATTGTGTCTACTGGGCTGCGATAAACCAAGAGTGACAGTTGAGAAGGAGGTAAATTTACCTGGAGTGACAGTTGGGCAGCCATATCTCCATTAGGGATAATTGGACCCTTTTTCTTTGAGGGATCTGTCACTGCAGAAATTTACCTGGATATGCTGCAAACCTTGTTTTGGCCCAGGGTACAAGATCAGGACTGTTATTTCCAGCATGAGGAGCTCCACCTCATTATGGATGTTATGTTCGTCAGTGGCTTGATGAAAACTTTCCCAGAAAGTGGATCGGCCGCCACGGTCCGATCGAGTGGCCGCACGCTCCCCAGACCTTACACCTCCAGATTTCTTTCTTTGGGGCTCATGAAAGACCTTGTTTATTGTGAAAAGCCCGTCCTTCAGGAATTGAAGGCTCAAATCACTGCAAAGTTTGAGAAAATTGATATCGAACTCTGCAGACGTGTGTGCCGCTCTGTGCCTGCTCGGCTGCAATTGTGCATCGATCACGAGGGAGGCACTTTGAAAATTGCAAGCAAAACAGCTTGGTACAGTTCCGTAATAATTTTTTCTTGAATAAATGGTGAGATAAACATGTCATTCATTATTTTACCTTCTTGTTCACTGTAATACAAATGGCAAACAAACAATCAACTGACAGAAATTGGGCACAACTTCTGACTTACCCTGTATATAATATATAGTATATAATATATTATATATATATATTATACACATATATATAATATATTGTTGCGGCCATGGGTACCGAGACACCAGCTTGTCACTCGGAGATGAATCCCCAATTGTCCTCTGTGGAGCCGGACTTGGGGCCACCGCTCACAATTAACGTGGTGGTACGGTGGGTTGTTTTAGAAG